>WNWK01010383.1:0-70468 GCA_009830355.1 Cherax destructor | reverse complement strand
GGCAGCTGTCAAAATGACATATTATGCCATTACTCACCACCCTCATGCCTATCAACCTGTCAACACAAAAAGGGGACTATGTCACTTCCAACCTCCTTCTGGCTTTGCTTTCTTCCTTCATTCCTTCTATTCCTTTCTTACATGTTTTCATTACCATTCCACATTACTCTCATCTCTTCCTTTCTTTATTCATTCATTCATTCCTTCTTTTTTTCTTCTTCCTTTCTTCTTTTGTTCCTTCCTTCTTCATCCTTCCTTTCTTTCTTACATTCTTTGTTCCTTCCTTCTCTCATCTCCTCCTTTCTTTCTTTCCTTCTTTCTTCCTTCAGCATATCCTTCCTTCTTTTATTTCCTTCCTTTCACTCATCCTCTTCTTTCCTTCCTTCCTTTCATCTCTTCTTTCCTTCTTGCCTCAGCATCTCTTCTTTCCTTCCTTCCTTTCATCTCTTCTTATTCCTTCCTTTCATCTCTTCCTTCCTTCCTTCCTCTCATCTCTTCCTTCCTTCCTTTCTTTCTTTCTTCCTTCTTTCCTTCTGGTATCCTGGGCATTGCTTTCGGTCACAAACTCCTCAAAACCATGAAATTCATCTTCAGAGACACTTCCATCTGTGTTAGAGCTATCACTGAGGAAGAGAAGAGTCCCAGATTCGCAGGGGAGTCAGATATTTCTTACCGCTAGGCATGCTGAACATGGACTACTGAAATGGCTTTCCCACAATGCACCACTGGCTGCCCGATTTTTTTTATACTGCGCACACTGACCACACAGACCCATTCTCTCACATGTGGGCCTACCAGCTTTCTCCCACTTGATTTGAGGCTGCTAGAATTTAGGCGTATAAATACGTCCGAAACATTAGCTCGTAAGACGTATATATACGTCCAAAACAGTCAAAGGGTTAAACCGAGTATAGGTTTCTGGCCTCCTTGTCACCAATGTCGAGGCTGGGAGACTACCCTCTCCCATCTTCGCATCGGCCACACTCGTCTTACTCACGGGTATCTCATGGAGAGGCTCCCTGTCCCTCTCTGTGAACATTGTCAGGTTCCAGTATCTGTTCTCCATATTCTGTTGGACTGCCCACTCATCTACGAGCACGCAGAATTTACCTCCAACGTCGTCTTCTCTCTACGGCCCTTTCTTTACCTTCCCTTCTTGCTGATGGACCCTCCTTTAATCCTGACTCTCTCGTTGACTTTTTGACAGCAACTGACTTACTGCACAAACTCTGAAGGTTATACCTCTAGCACTTCCCTCTGTCTCTTCTACCTCAATCTCTTTTTATCCTCTCTCCCTGCACTATCCACTGTCCTGCTGCACTCCATACCCTACTAATCATCCCTCTCTCTCTTACAACCCATTCTCCCTGCATCCTACCTTAACCTGCTGCGCTGTATGACCCCTGTGGTTTAGTGCTTCTTTTTGATTGTAATAATAATTCTCACTTAACCATCGCTACCAACCTGCTCTTAGGAACAGAACTTGGTCGTTAAGTGAGGAGAGACTGCAATGTAGTTTATATGTAATAAATCATTGTTAGGCACAAAAGAAAGTCACTAATATGTAATATATTTTGGAGAAGATTCAGGAGAACTTTGAATGTGAAGTTCATGTTCGACCAGGTATATCTTCACTACGGGAATAAAATATTTTCACAACTGATCAACAGACCTTCCCACTTATCTGTGTTATCTTGGTAAACCACAAACAAAAGGCCAAGGAATTTTGTTTTGTCGTTTTAAAGAACTGGAAGTCTCTGAGTAATAAATAACCATAGGTTTGAGTACTTGAAATCATCTGTTGCATTAGCACATAGAAGCAAGCTGAAGCAATCTTTGTTGTCTTGTACTGAGGTGCAAATTTTTCTTGCTTCCTAATGTTGGTTGTTGATGCCATTTTTTCCCATCACAGCTCTGTCTCTTCTCAGTAATAATTCCCACATATACTTGGCAGGGAAGTTTCCTGTGGCCACATGATCAGCTGATTCACTTTCACTGTTGAACTTTATATTAAGCTGCTGACTACATGTTTAAGTCTCTCACACCAACCAGTACTGAAAGTGCACCCTTGTGAAGGCTTTCCATCCTTGTTACTCACACTTCTGTAGCAGAAAGGGTTTCTGTTTTATCATGCGAGCACTAAGTGAGGCACTTTTCTTTGTTTTTCCTCAGTCCACACATTCAGTAACAGTTCTGTCTTATTAAGCTGTATTGATCTGTTTCTCATTCTTTTCAGTAGGTCATTATCTGGATTACTCACTGCACAATCTTTTTATTTTCTTCTCACTGACTCAAATGGTGCAAATTATTGATTTTCTGATCCAAAGACTCGGTTAGTGTGTATTATGTGACCTACCTCAAAGCATGTCTAATACTGTACCTCATTTTTCTTTAAAATTGTCGGAGTTTCATACTTAATTTTCTTCTTGGCACCTCCAGCATAACTAGTATTTCTTGTGGATGCCATGGTTAACCCTTAAACTGTCCACACGTAGATATACGTTCACGTGCATAGCTGACCGAACGTACATCTACGTTTTATTTTACATTCGTTCAAATTTAGTGCGATAGGCCTGAGTCGCCTAGACATGAGAGAATGGGTCTTCGCCCTCAGTGTGCGCAGTATTAAAAAAATCGGGGACCACTTAGTACCTTGTGGGAGCACCAGTTCAATTGAGTGCCAGCTAGAGCAAATAGTGTGGCAAACACCAGGGATTCAATGATGTTATGTCACATTAACACTCCCCTTATAAGAGGAAAGTAAAACTAGGTTAGATAAATACATAAGTGACTGTGCGTGGGTGTGAGTTGGACCTGACAAGCTTGTGCTACTATGTCTGAAGCCATGCTCCTTCCTTCAGAGGATGTGACCTGACTAGGTGGGTCATGGACCTGCCTTGCATGGGCCAGTAGGCCTGCTGCAGTGTTCCTTCTTTCTTATGTTCTTATGTATTCAGCAGGCTGGCTGGCTTTGGCTCTCTCTCTATCTGTCTATAACTCTATCTGTCCATATCTTTGTCTGTCTATATCTTTGTCTATATCTTTATCTGTCTATATCTTTATCTGTCTATATCTTTATCTGTCTAGATCTTTATCTGTCTATATCTTTATCTGTCTATATCTTTATCTGTCTATATCTTTATCTGTCTATATCTTTATCTGTCTATATCTTTGTCTATATATCTATCTATATCTATATGTCCTATATCTCTGTCTCTCTCTCACATGTACACATAAGTACAGTTATTATACATAGTGTAAATTACCTAGGATACCCCAAAAATTCCAGGCAAAATGTTATACAATGCTTGTAGATATAATACATAATAGGCATGGAAACCCCTGGCAAGTAATACGCATCGTCACTTCTGCATCGTGTATAATACCTGTTGGCTTACGAGACGCACTCTGAGACTGAGACAAGCAGACAGAAAGACATACACAGGCAGACAGATAAGCAGAGTTAGACAGACATAAGCAGAGCTAGACAAACAGACAGATAGATAGACAGAGATACAGACAGAGAGATACAGACAGAGAGATACAGACAGACAGATACAGACAGACAGACAGATAGACATATACAGACAGACAGATAGACAGACACAGATAGACAGACAGACAGATATTGAAAAAGGGAGGGTTCCCTCCAGCACTGCTGACATTTATCAAATGTCACTGGGCTGTCAAGAGTTATCTGACACTTGTCAACACACCATTCTTCAAGGAGTTTCATATACTCCAGGCACACAGGCAGACAGAAAGACAGATAAGCAGAGCTAGATAGATAGACAGACAGATACAGACAGATAGACAGACAGATACAGGCAGATAGATAGATAGACAGATAGATAGATAGATAGATACAGACAGATAGACAGACAGATAGGTTGACAGATAGACAGACAGATAGACAGACAGACAGACAGACAGACAGAGTGAAAAAGCAAGGGTTCCCTGCACACATTCATTCATCAATGTCACTGCCTTATCAGTAGTTATCTGGCCATTGTCATAACACCATTCTTCAAGGAGTTTCATATATACTCCAGGATGTCTAAAACATTGCTGGGACCTATAAATACTTAGTATATGTTTATAGACTATAGTAAATGACCAAGGCAGGTGAAACTGTTCACCTGTTGGTGTGATTGTGACTATTTGAGTACTATTTCAGTACATAATATTAGTGTTAGAACAAAGATTGGCTATGAAATCACAAGAACTATTGTAAATTGTAATTATCAGAACATAAAAATTATATAAATTAAAATAAAAACTAGAAAAAAAAGTATATCGGCATTACTTCTGCAAGCGGCAGGACTTGATGTTGCCGTCAGGTGAGCATCCAGTACCAAATTGGCTAGCTTATATCTCGGTAAGTACTGGCCCAAATTTCTTTTTTTTAGCCTATCCTGTTTATAAAAATATGCTCTTTATTTTTAAAAAAAAAATGATTTTTTTTTTTTCAAAATACAGTGGTACCCCGGTTTACGATGGTCCCCAAACTCACCCTTTTATGTAAGTTTATTTTTTTAAATGCTTTTGTAAGTGTAATTTTGGGGGTCTAAAAGGACTAGTCTATTTTACAACTTTTCTTAAGGAGATAAATTCGTTTGGTAATGGCACTTGAACAGCATTCTGGAATGAAAAAATATCGTAAACCGGGGTACCACTGTATTCGGTCAGCTACACGAGTGAACGTATATCTACGTGTGGACAGTTTAAGGGTTAATATCCAGAGATGCAAGAGAGTAATGATACTTAAACCTAAAAGATACCTGAAGGTCATTTCTGGGGGCCAACACCCTCATGGCCCAGTCCTAGACCAAGCCTCCTGGAGGATCAGGGCCTGATCAACCAGGCTGTTACTGCTGGTTGCACACAGTCCAACATATGAACCACAGTTCGGCTGGTCAGAGGAACTTACCCAGTTTTCCCTTGTAGACAGCCAGAGGTTTGTTGGTAATTCCCTGTATGCATGGAGGGAGGACATTGAAGAGTCTGGGACCTCAGACACTTATCGAGTTCTCTTTTAGTTTACTTATAATGCCCCTGCTTTTAAATTTAGGTATTTTGCACTGTCTGCCAATGCCTTTGTTGTCATACAAAGGTATTTCAGTGTACAGGTTTTGAAACAGTCTTTCCAGGATTTTCCAGGAATACAGTTTATGGGATTTTGATCATTCCCAGTAGTTCAGATGCCTGATTGAGTGTATATAAGCAGTGAAACTTCTCTTTACATTTTCCAGCTCAACAATCTTACCTGCCTTAAAAGGGAGGCTATCAGTATACAGCAGTATTCCAGCCTAGAGAGAGCAAGTGACTTGAAGAGGATCATCATTGGCTGAGCATCTCTTGTCTTGATAGTTCTTGTTATCCAGTCTATCATTTTCCTTGCAGTAGCAATGACAACTTGGTTGTGATCCTGGAATGTGATATAATTACTCCAAAGTCATGCAAATGGGATTTCCACTCTGCTTGTTTTACAGCACAGTTGATCAGTCATCCACAAAGCACTGAGGCAGCTTGAGTGGACTGGCAACCATAGCAGTGGTCTCATCTGCTAGGCCCAAGCAGACACAAAGGAGAAAATTATCCAAAGTACATACTAACTGGTGGTTTTGCATATAACTTGTGAGTTCTTCACAAATTATGACACGTGCCAGGGAGCTTAATGCGAGAGCCAAATTACAGTTGAGCTTTTTTTAGTCATGTTTCTGAATTAGCATTATTGCCTTATCCAAGAGTCGAGTTACTTTATTACCTCTCTCTTCCCATTGTTCACCTGACTCCTTGGGCATTACGGGGAAGGTAGGCAGATGGATTTTCGGGTTCCTAACACACAGAACACAAAAAGTAGTAGTGAACAGAGCAAGATCCAGCATCAGCGAGGTAAAAAGCTCAGTGCTCCAAGGTACTGTCCTGGCCCCTCTGCTGCTTCTCATCCTCATAGCAGACATATATAAAAATACCCATCACACTTTTGTATCATCATTTGCAGATGACACTAAAATAAGCATGAAAGTCACTATGGTAGAGGACACTGAAAAATTACAGGAAGACATAAGCAGGGTTTTCCAGTGGGCAATGGAGAACAACATGATGCTTAATGGTAATAAGTTCTAGCTGCTTAGGTATGGAAAGAATGAAGAACTCAAAAGGAACACTATATACAAAACTCAAGATAATTATGTCAGCTGACCTTTCTTTTAAAGACTATAACAAAACAAAGATCACAACAGCCAGGAAGATGACAGGGTGGGTATTGAGAACTTTCAAAACAAGGGAAATAATGCCAATGGTGACACTCTTCAAATTGCGTGTTTCTTTACACCTGTTGTCCATGTTCACCCATCAGTAAAAAATGGATACCTGGGTGTTAGTTGACTGGTGTGGGTCGCATCCTGGGACACTGACCTAATTTGCCCGAAATGCTCAACATAACAAGGGGCTTTCTATATAGTAGTATGTCATTGAAGTCAGCTAGGCCTGTATACCATGTACATGTACTTGTAGTAAATAAAGATATTATTATATTATTGGAGCAGAGGAGAGAAAGATACATGATAATATATACCTGGAAAGTACTCGATGGCTTGGTTCCAAATCTGCACACTGCCATAACAACATACTGGAGTGAGAGATAAGTGAGGAAGTGCAAAATAAACCCAGTGAGGAGCAGGGGTGCAGTGGGAACAATAAGGGAACACTATCAACATCTGGGGTCACAGACTATTCAACATCTTACCAGAAGATATCAGAAACACAGCTGGAACAAGTGTAGAAGCCTTCAAGAGGAAACTGGCCAAGTATCTTCACCAGGTGCCAGATCAACTAGGCTGTGATGGATATGTGGGACAGTGGGCCTCCAACAGCAACAGCCTGGTTGACCAGGCAGGCACCAGACGAGCCTGGCCTATGGCTGGGCTCCAAGAGTAGTGGGGTTCTCGAAGCGCGTCAAAGGTATATCAAAGGTGTTCTAGCTGACTCTCATATGTATTAGAGGCCATCTGTAGCAAAATGATCCTTGTACATGAACAGTATACAATACCGACAGGTTGAAAAATTTAAACACATGTGCGACATCTGGGTATCTTTATTGTAGACGTATCGCCAACCAGTGGCTTTATCAATACAAATTCTAGGGCATAATTTGAAGACAGGAGAACTATACAGTGGTCCCTCGACTAACGATCTTAATCCGTTCCAGGAGCTAGACCTCCACACAAAAAATCGTTATTCGAAACCTTATTTCCCATAAGAAATAATGTAAATACAATTAATCCGTTCCAGACATTCAAAAATATTCACAAAACAATTATAAATAGTATATATAAGTAGTATATGTAATGTGTAATATAATTAAACATTTAAAATAATATGTATTTACTTACCTTTATTGAAGAGACTTGCTGGCATCTGGAAGATAGGGAGGAGGACAGGGGTGCCACTAGGAAGCTTCTTTGGACCCATGGTGACTTATTTCACAGTGACAATCACTAAACCAGCAATAAACAGAGTAAATTTATTGTAAAATGTTTGAAAGAGCACACTGGGTATTGTTCACTCAAGTGTAAACAACGCTAGACTAGCATCCTGCGCGGCGAAGCACGCAAGCACGGGCAGGTGGACAGGTCTGGTACGGATCGCTACATGAGTAAAAATCGCTACACAAGAAAAATATTGACCGTAAAAAGCAATCGTTACACAAAAAAATCGTTATTTGGACAGATCGTTACTCGGGGTCTACTGTATACTAAAGGTGAGGTAATCAGCCCCTCAGCTTTGGAATTAGTGTGAAGAGCACCATAGTCGGGAAGATTTTGCACTACTACTACTACTCCCACCACCACTAACCCATGTCTCAGGTATGACCTACTTCCACTGAGGAATTCCGCCTAACAGTGGCTATGCACTCGTCTGCTACCCGTCCGTATCCACCTGTCGCCAGTATATAAGCACCAGCCTTCTTGCCTGTGGTCCAGAATCTTCCTGACTACGATGCTTTTCACACCAACTCCAAGGCTGAGGGACTGATTACCTCATCTTTTGTATATAGTTCTACTGTCTTTAAATTATGTCCAAGAATTTGTATTGATAAAGCCACTGGATGGTGAAACATCTACAATAAAGATACCCAGATGTTGCACATGTGTCTTAATTTTTCAAAATGATTCTTTAATAAATATCTTAGTCACTGCACACATGTCTCTTTCCACAACTTGTTATTATAATACCCATTCAAAATACCATATTCTTGCATTCCCTTCATTCAGTAAAGCTACCAAACAGAGTGGTTAAAATCATTTATGATTTTAAGTTTGCCAAAAATGTGATGGACATGCTGGATATCCAGGTGAATACCATTCATAATTATCTATTACATGTACATGTATTTTCCTGCCATATTTTGCATCCTAAGATCTCTTGCTATCCTCTATCCCTGCACTGTCCACCATCCTGCTACACTCCATACCCTACTAATCTTCCATCTCCCTCTTACAACCCATTCTCCCTGCATCCTGCAATAACCTGCAGCGCTGTATAACCCCTGTGGTTTAGCGCTTCTATTTGATTATAAAATTGGTTGTCCTTAGGTTATGAATTCCTCATCTCAGCTATCTAATAAATTTTGAAATTTCAGGAATGTCTTATAGTTCTATATTTTACTTTTTTTTTGTAGGTCTTTGAAAATTCTTAACTGTGATACATTGTCATTTTTTATCTAGAGTTGGTCGCGTTGATGCCTTTGTGCAGAGCACTGACAAGAACTTCATGGTGCCCGTTGGTGGTGCTGTCATTGCTAGCTTCAATACCAAATTCATTGAGGAAGTTGGCAAGATGTATCCCGGTGAGAGGCTACAAAATGTTTGTTAAAATTGAATACATGTATTATATTTCGTATATCTTAGATTGTTTCTGTTAATTTTAAGCTTTAAACTCTCTACACACTCCAGATTGAAAGCCGTTTCTGTGTGTACAATTTTCTCAAGGTAATGACACTGACAATGTAATATTTGATGTAAAACTTATGCAATTACACGAGTGTGAAGTTGGAGGTTGAGGAGTATTTTACACATCAGTAATTAGGCTCATTTTGAGGCCTATTCTAGGCCATTTTAAGTGCTCAAACCGACTCACTTCTCAGCTATTTCACTACAATGCCTTCTACACAATCTATTGATCTCAAGAAACTCCTAATTTAACTATCAGAACTACCCTATTACCCATGTAGAAGTCAGTAATCTGGTCAGTTTTCATCTCTAGTATTTTTAATAATTTCCAGTTTAAAAACAGAGCCCAAAACAAACAGTATATACATTCCAGCCACTAAAGCAAAATTCTCTCTGTGCTGAAAATATCCAGCCAAGACAGGACTCGCAGCAATGGTTTCAAGTTGGAAAAGTTCAAATTCAGGAAGGATATAGGAAAGCACTGGTTTGGTAATAGAGTTGTGGATGAGTGGAACAAACTCCCGAGTACCGTCATAGATGCTAAGACGTTGTGTAGTTTTAAAAATAGGTTAGATAAATACATGAGTGGGTGTGGGTGGGTGTGAGTTTGGACCTGACTAGCTTGTACTACCAGGTCAGTTGCCGTACTAATTCCTTAAGTGGTAGTGACCTGACTACCTGGAGACGGTATCTCCAAGTGGTCGGCTAGATAATTATATGAGTGGGTGCGGTTGGGTGTGAGTTGGTCCTGACTAGCTTGTGCTACTAGGTCAGATGCAGTGCTCCTTCCTTAACCCTTAAACTGTCTACACGTAGATATACGTTCGCGTGCGTACTGCTCCGAACGTAGATCTACATTTTTTTCAAATGCTTTTAACCTTGCCACGATAAGCCTGAGTTGCCTAGAGATTAGAGAATGGGTCTGTGCACTCAGTGTGTGCAGTATTACAACATGTGGGAATGACAAACAAAATGCACTCTTCATTTTAAAGAAAAAGAACAATTTATTTTTTTCTCAAAATATTCGGTCAGCTACGCACGTGAACGTATATCTACGTGTGGACAGTTTAAGGGTTAAGTGAATGTAACCTGACCTGGCTGGGTCGGGGCATTGGCTTAAACCTGTTGGAGACTTGGACCTGCCTCGCATGGGCCAGTAGGCCTTCTGCAGTGTTCCTTCTTTCTTATGTTCTTATGTTCTTATTAATCACATGCCAAAGTCCCTCCTATATAACACTTGTCCTCCATTTTAAATCCATCATCACAAAAAATTCCATTTTTCCCCAATTTCTTGGCTAATAAACTATAACAAAGAAAGCCTTGTGATAGTTTAGGCTGTCCCAATTGAAACAGACCTATCAGAATCCCATAAAACAGGCCAGAGGTGGGGGGTAATAGTGAGCCACTACCATACCTCATAAGTATCACCCAAAATTGACCATTTCCACCACTTTGAGGCTTATTTCAGGCCACTTCCACTCTTAAACTGATGAAAATCTCCTCCATTTCAGTAGTGTTTTGAAGTCTATCAGTTGGCACCAAGAAACAGGCACTAAAACTGTGAAAGCCACTTTAATAGAATGACACAAAGTCATTGTTTGAACACAAACACAAGAATCAGAGGTTAGCCCTTTGTTGGGCAGGATTTTTTTTTTTTTTTTGTACTGCTCACACCCACTGCATGGATCCATTCTCTCATGTCTAGGCCAAAATTTGCTGCTGAGGGCACTATGAATATGCATACTAGTATGTCATGAACTGATTATGATGTACCAGTACATCATGAACAGCTTAGGAGTTAAATGAACTGGTTTACCTCTAATCATTGCCATACTTGCACAAGTTTCTGTATGCCTCCATGTTGCTAATATTTTGATTAGGGATGGGATGACACCAAATTTTTTGCTGCTGTCATTGCTTATGTTTAGGCCAGTAACAATACTGATAGTACTATCAAAATTAGTCGATACCTGTGCCGATACTTATTTTTAGGCCGATACCAATACCAACACCTTGGCACACACCTTGTATTGATGACACATGTTCCATTTCTTTGGTGCTCATGGTTATTTCATCACACACCTGTTTTTTCAGCCTTTTTCCTAAATATTACAAAAAAAAATCCTCTTTAATGTTAACTATAAATGGTATTTCTCTTCAATAAGTATTGTCAAAACTTATTTATTTTTTCTAGTGAGGGAAGGGAAAGCTTGGGGCCCAGCTAGAATACTGTACATCATGACTCATTCAGACTAAACTCACCTCTCCAGCCTCAGCAGGATTAATCACAAAACTTAGTGACCTTATGCTTAGTATGGGTCCCTCTTCACTACACTCAGGTAGTTTGCTTGTTACAATGATATGCTTGTACAATGATATGCCCTTGTAGTCTTAAGTTAGGCTTAAGCTTGCCTGAAATGTCACCCATTTCCATATAAACAATGTATCATGTTCAAATAAACTTGTATCTGTATTTGTTGTGACAGGTGTCAGCTGGGAGGCTGGCCAACCTTCAAACCTTAATTGTACATCTTGTGTTGTAGTGTTTGCAACTCCAAGGCTTGGGAATGTTAAAAATAGTATAAAATACTGAATATTTGATGATTAAGACACATGTACGACAGTTGGGTATCTTTATTGTTGGAATGTTTTGCCTATGTTTTTTGCAAAATGTTACAACAATATACCCAACTATTGCATATGCGTCTTAATCATCAAGGCTTGGGAAGCCATTAGTCAAATTACTAGACTACCTGCTGGCTATCCCAGCCTCCTCTGTGTTTTCTGTTATCTCTTAGTGGTTCTGGGGATTATCTTCCCCAATGCAGTCTTAAACTAGGCCTTTTACTTTGGGAAAGAAATATTATAGGATTAATAACTATTAAGTAGTATACAGGAAAGTAAAGGTATGTGAATACTAAATGTAAGTTGAAGTTGTGACACTTAACTTGTTATCTTACGTATTCATAAGACAGAAAAGATGAGCAATCCAGTCAAAGTGCAAAAATATTTACAGGTAAACAGTTTAGACTTCACACTCATTTGACAAGATGGTACATAGTACCTTCCTGGATAGTCACTGTCTACCAACCTACTACTGTGACTACAGAGATTTGCTGTCAGCATGCATCTTCCCTCTTATAGCCCCCTTCTCCTGTGTTGTGTGCCACCTTCACTCTACTGCTTTTGGTTGCCAGTCAAATACAAATAGTTTCTTTCTTTTCTGCAGTATACATGTAGTTTTTATGTAATAAAATATTGTTAAGCACAAAAGAAAGCCACTAGTATGTGGTGCATTTTGGGCAGAGTAATACTAATGCTAAAAGACTACTTAAGAACTAGACATGGGTTATTAAGTAGGAGTTTTTTTTTACAATTTTAAGTATTCATTAATATTTAAAATTCAAATTGATTCAGTGATCTTCAGTTGAGTGGAATTTCTTAAGCAGTTTCAAATTGACTTGATGTCTTCAGTTTATGGAACAATTGAAAGAGATGGTGAAGATACAGGAAGTTAGTTTCAATAGAAATATAATGGAACAAGATGAGTAATTAATTTTCTATGGAAGTTTGAGGAAGACTGGAAGAACAGGGATAGAGTTCCAATATCTTTGCTTCATTACCACAGAACATTACAGCTTCATTCCTGGTTCTTGATGTATTCCAGCATGGGCCTCTCTTGCTCTGGCCTCAGACTTTTTCCCTGCTCTTTGGACCTGTGGGTCCAAACCTGCTCTACCTTTGAGCTTTGCTGACCCTGTTCCTCTCTTCTTGGAATGTTTCTGTGGTGTGGCTGCTTTGTTCATATCCTTCCTACAGCCACTCACATGCTAGGACTGCCCTTACCCACCTTGCCTTTTCAGCCAGGCAACAGCTGAGTTAATAGTTAGGTTGGTCTGTTAGCTGTGAAGCAGTAATGTCCCATTTGTAAGTAAAGTTGACATGTGGTCATAGGCACAACCTTACCTTCCACATGTGCAGGTACTGTGCTACCTTCACCACAACCTTACCTTCCACATGTGCAGGTACTGTGCTACCTTCACTACAACCTTACCTTCCACATGTGCAGCTACTGTGCTACCTTCACTACAACCTTACCTTCCACATGTGCAGGTACTGTACTACCTTCACTACAACCTTACCTTCCACATGTGCAGCTACTGTGCTACCTTCACTACAACCTTACCTTCCACATGTGCAGGTACTGTACTACCTTCACTACAACCTTACCTTCCACATGTGCAGCTACTGTGCTACCTTCACTACAACCTTACCTTCCACATGTGCAGGTACTGTGCTACCTTCACTACAACCTTACCTTCCACATGTGCAGGTACTGTGCTACCTTCACTACAACCTTACCTTCCACATGTGCAGGTACTGTGCTACCTTCACTACAACCTTACCTTCCACATGTGCAGGTACTGTACTACCTTCACCACAACCTTACCTTCCACATGTGCAGCTACTGTACTTCCTTCACTACAACCTTACCTTCCACATGTGCAGCTACTGTACTACCTTCACTACAACCTTACCTTCCACATGTGCAGCTACTGTACTACCTTCACTACAACCTTACCTTCCACATGTGCAGCTACTGTCTACCTTCACTACAACCTTACCTTCCACATGTGCAGGTACTGATTACTAACCTTCATTCGTACTTAACCTTCAAAACTCCTTCCACATGTGCAGGTACTGTACTACCTTCACTACAACCTTACCTTCCACATGTGCAGCTACTGTACTACCTTCACTACAACCTTACCTTCCACATGTGCAGCTACTGTACTACCTTCACTACAACCTTACCTTCCACATGTGCAGCTACTGTACTACCTTCACTACAACCTTATCTTCCACATGTGCAGCTACTGTACTACCTTCACTACAACCTTACCTTCCACATGTGCAGCTACTGTACTTCCTTCACTACAACCTTACCTTCCACATGTGCAGGTACTGTGCTACCTTCACCACAACCTTACCTTCCACATGTGCAGCTACTGTACTACCTTCAAGATAAAAGTAACAGGTGAAGAGCCTGTGCAAGGCATGTTGTGTTAAGATATGACAGAAGAGGAGACAGTAATGATGCCACTGTCATTGGTGCTTCCACTGCCGCTGCTGCTGCTTTTTCTTCTTCTGCTTCTTCTTCTTCTTCTTCTTCCACCACCACAGCTAGGGTTGTGTCAAAAGTTTCTGCTAATTTTGATATTACAGTGGTCCCTCGGTTTTCGCTGAAAATTCGTTCCAGAATGCTGCTCAAGTGCCATTACCGAACGAATTTACTTCCTTAAGAAATAATGTCACGTAGGTTAGTCTATTTCAGACCCCCAAAAATACACTTGCAACAGCCCTTACGAAAATACACTTACATAAATGTTCGAGTTTGGAGGTGCACGAAAACCGAGGGACCACTGTATTGGTATCATGTTAAGTAGAGTATCGGTATCAGTATTGCCAAAAATGTTATCGTCCCATCACTAATTATAACTCACCACTCAACACTTCCAGACACTTGCATCACTCAAACAACAGTAAGGTAAAGACTCTTCTGTAAGGTTCACCTGAAGAGATGGGAGTCAATGGTAGAGTGAAAGATGAAATGCAATAGAGGAGGAAGTTAGACTGGGAGAGATGGAGACTAGGGAATGGGAAAGAGGATGAGCAAATGGGAATTTTGAAAAATATTTAGGAAAAGGAAGAGAGAAAGACAGAGAGGCTTACCTGAATACAGCACATTATTTTTAATTTCATTGTTTAAAATTAAATGAAATTTGATATAGAATATGGTATGTCCCCACTTACGACCCTAGTTCCTCTTAGAAAATTGTAACTTGAATGTTCAAAACTGAGAACGTATTTTCTCATAATTTGAGATTCATTTCTCATCCATTTTGTTTCTTATATAATTTCATTATTGTTTTAACTAAGAATGTTTCCCCAATATCTTACATTAATTACTGTACCCTTTCTGTTGCATGTAGTAAATTGTCAGACAATGTTTACCTAATATGTACGTGTTACTCACGAAATCGTAATGACACGATTGCAAACAAACCATACCACGGGTGGGGTTCGAATCCGCGGTCTGGAGTTTTGAGACTCTGTGACCGCGGGTTCGAACCCCACCCGTGGTATGGTTTATGTACGTGTTAATTATACTAATTATACATAATAGAGCTACAGTACTGTACGGTATTGATATTGAATGTAAATTCTGCCTTGCTTACTGGACGTAATAGTTCATAACACTGTTGTTTATTGTCTTCCCTCTGCAGGCCCTGTTTTGGACATGTTCATACACTGTTGTTTCTTGTCTTCTTCTGCAGGTTGATCATATGGTAGCCCTGTTTTCTACGTGTTCATATCCCTGTTGTATCTTCCCTCTGCAGGTCGAGCATCTGCTAGCCCTATACTGGACCTGTTCATAACACTTCTCTCAATGGGAGTGAAGGGTTACAAGCAACTTTTAGGAGAAAGAAAGGAACTCAAGACTTTTCTCACAAGACAAATGGAGGAGGTTGCACAGAAGCACGGGCTACGTGTTCTTAGTACAAAGAACCCAATATCTGTAGGTAAGATAGTCTTTTTCTCTACAAAAAATTATTATATCTGTTGGTACTTGAGGAACTAGTCCTAAATCTGCACACTGCCATAACTACATAGTGGAGTGAGAGATAAGGAAGAAAATAAACAGTGAAAAGCAGGGGTGCTATGGGCACAATAAGAAAACATTGCATCATCAGCATACGTGGTCGCAGATTTTTAAACATCTTACCAAGAGATATCAATGACACTGCCAGAACAAATGTAAAAGTCTTCTACAAGTACCTGTGACAACAGCTGCTTCATCCTGATGTGTGAGCCAATGGACCACCAGCAGCATCAACCTGGGTTGACCAAGCAAGCCAAGCTACTGGAGTAGGAAAACTCTCGAAACCGTCAAAGCCATTTCAAAGGTGAGATTGGTCACTGTATAGTGGCATTCTCAGCATTAAAAATAACTACCATCTGTTGGCAAAATTACTTCTTGCTTGTCAGCATGTTCCTAGACATGACGAATTTTAAGAGTTTGTCTACCCTATAGACAAACTGACTGCTTTGTCAACCAAGCTGTTGCTGCTAATGGCTCACAGGCCTACACTCATTACATCCTAACTTATCGTGCTCTTGCAGCAGCAAAACTATACTGTTGATCCCATTCTTTTCCTATTAGACTAATTTTTTGCCATATTCCATTGAGTGTGGGTAAGCTGGTGTGATGGATCCATCAATTTCAGTGTAGATGGTCCATGGGACCAGAGTCCATCACATACTAGTGTGACCATGGGACCAGAGTCCATCACATACTAGTGTGACCATGGGACCAGAGTCCATCACATACTAGTGTGACCATGGGACCAGAGTCCATCACATACTAGTGTGACCATGGGACCAGAGTCCATCACATACTAGTGTGACCATGGGACCAGAGTCCATCACATACTAGTGTGACCATGGGACCAGAGTCCATCACATACTAGTGTGACCATGGGACCAGAGTCCATCACATACTAGTGACCATGGGACGAGTCCATCACATACTAGTGTGACCATGGGACCAGAGTCCATCACATAGTAGTGTGACCATGGGACCAGAGTCCATCACATAGTAGTGTGACCATGGGACCAGAGTCCATCACATAGTAGTGTGACCATGGGACCAGAGTCCATCACATAGTAGTGTGACCATGGGACCAGAGTCCATTGCATACTAGTGTGACCATGGGATCAGAGTCTGTCACATGTATGACTATGGGACCAGAGTCAGTCATATATTAGTGCACATAATTCAGATTTTCACTAGTGACAAAATTAGGCTTAAACATGAGAGAATGTGTGTATATGCTGGGTGCACATTGTATACAAAACCTCGTGCCCCACGCAGGGTATAACAGGTACAGGTTACAGCTCTTCCTATGCTTAGGTTATAATAATGGCTTTGGGGCATTTTCTTGGGGAGTTTTCATGGTTTTATTGACTATTTTGTGGTGCCAATAGATACATTGGAAGATACACTAGTTAAATGGATAACTTTTTAGTTGGTTTAACACTGAAATTTGCTTGAAATATTAATTAAATTGGCTTGAAATGGTTGAGTTTGAGTGGTATTCCTAGGAAGGGTAAAGGCCTTGTTACCCACCCAGTTGGTTTTATGTATTTTTACTAATTTGGTTTCAGTTATTAAGTTGACCTAAACCATGACCAAATATTTTTGCTCATAGTTTATTTGCCAAGAAATAGGGAAAAATTCAAATTTTTTGTGTGATGGTGCCTTTGAAATGGAGGCAAGTATTATATGGAGAGGCCTAGACAGAGGGAAGGTTGCTTTAATTGCTGGAATGCCTATACGTACTTTTTGTTTTGGACTCTGTTATTAAATTGAAAATTGTTGGAAATAGTGTAAAATTGGTCAAATTTCCAACTTCTAGGCACTTAATAAGGTTGTTATGATAATTGAATGAACAGTTTCTTCCAATAAGTGACTAGTACGGAAGGCATACTAGCAAAATAGATGGGAATTGGGTTCATTTGAGCACTGGAATTGGCCTAAACTAGGCCTGAAATTGAGCGACAGCTGTGTTGCGTAAAGTGCTCTGCGACCTTCAACTTTGTGCCTGCTCTTTACCACTCACTCATCTACCCTTACCTCACCTATGGTATTTGTGCATGGGGTTCAACAACAGCAAATCACCTTAAACCTTTAATTATGCAACAGAAAGCTGCTGTGAGAATGATTACAAACTCGTGCACCAGGCAACACATCCACTGCTATTTAAGAGCTTGAACCTGCTTAACATACAAAATAGTATCCACTTATATTATTGTGCCTACTACATACACAGAACATTATTCTCCAATATTAACCCTCCTCTCAAACTCCTTCTTGAGAACTACAACAGAACGCACTTGCATAACACAAGACACAAAACACTCTTTGATATCCCTCGTGTCCATCTCTCCCTATACAAAAATGCTATGCATATAAAGGGCCCTAAGATCTGGAATTCATTGCCTGAAAATACAAAAGGGCCTGAGCCTACACTCCAATTCAAGGCTCTACTTAGAAATCACCTCATCTCCCAAAATTAACAACACAAACACTATATACAGTGGACCCCCGGTTTTCGTAATGCTCCAAACTCGAACAATTATGTAAGTGTATTTTTGTAAGTGCTTTTGTAAGTGTATTTTTGGGGGTCTAAAAGGACTAATCTAATTTACATTATTCCTTATGGGAACAAATTTGTTTGGTAACGGCACTTGAACAGCATTCTGGAACAAATTAATCACCACCATCAACTCGAAAAATTGCCAAATTTTATAAGATTATTTCAAAACTAAAATGGTCTCAATCTCATTAGGTATAATGTGCTAAATATAATACTGTAACTTATTATTCAACTACTTGTTAATTTAATTACTGCTAAACCACTACTACCTCTGTTGACGTATATAAAAAATAATGTTCAATTAGAACCAACTATGATATACAGTGGAACCTCAGTTTTCGTGATTAATCTGTTCAAAAAGTCAGACAAAAACTGAATCGTACAAAAACTGAAGCAATGTTTCCCGTAAGAAATACAGTCAACCCTCTGCTTTCGTGCTTAATCCGTTCCTGAGGGATGCACTAAAACTGAAACACACGAAAACTTAAACCATTTTCCCCATAAGAAATAATGGAAATTCAATTAATCCGTTCCAGAAACCCAGAAGTTTGGGGAAAAAAAAATTGTTGGGCCTTAAAGATAGATTTACATGCACAAATGAATGAACTGAATGTGGCACTTACCTTTATTGAAGACTGATGTTGCTGGATGGAAGAGAGGGAGAAGGGGAGAGGGAAGAGACCCTGTTTTTTGGAAGGGGAATCCCCCTCCATAAGGACTTTAGGTACCAAGTCCTCCTCTGGGGTCACTTCCCTTCTTTGTTTTTTAATCCCACTAGGACCAGCTTGAGAGTCACTGCACACCTGTGGCACTAAATATCTGTCCAGAGAGCTCTGTGTCTGGCATCTCTTTAAAATGTCCCTAAAATGGGAATAGAGATTGTCATTGAACATGTTGATGAGACGGATTGCAACATCTTTGTCAGGGTGATGTTCCTCCACAAATGAATGCACCCTACTCCACATTCCACAAATCTCCTTAATCTCTGAAGAAGGCACCTTACATCTCTCTTCCTCCTTCATTGAAGCAATTTCCTCAGATCTGTTTTGATGGTGTTGCAGCTCAAGCTCTTGCAGCTCTTCAGTGGTTAGATCTTCATTGTGGTCCTCCACCAACTCTTCCACATCCTGGCTACTCACATCCAACCCCATGGAAGTCCCCAATGCCACAATACTTTCCACAACTTCCATAGGCTCCTCAGGGCCAGCCCCAAACCCTTCAAAATCCCTCTCTGGGACACAGTCTGGCCACAACTTTCTCCAAGCAGAGTTCATCGTCCTGGAAGTCACTCCCTGCCAAGCTTTATCTATAAGGCCTATGCAATGGAAGATATTGAAGTGATCCTTCCAGAACTCTTTTAGGGTCAATTCAGAGTCATTGGTCATATTAAAGCACCTTTCAAACATTGCTTTGGTGTACAGTTTTTTGAAGTTTGCAATGACCTGCTGGTCCATGGGCTGGATGAGAGGAGTGGTGTTAGGAGGCAAGAACTTCACTGTTACAAATTTGAAATCCTTAGACATTTGGTCTTCCAAGTCTTGAGGATGAGCAGGAGCATTGTCCATTACCAGGAGGCACTTAAGTGGCAATTTATTGTCCAATAGATATTTCTTCACACTGGGGCAAAACACTTGATTAAACCATTCCAGGAAAATTTCCCTAGTGACCCATGCCTTAGCATTAGACTTCCAAAACACACACAGTTTACTCTTGTCAACACTGTATTTCTTGAACACTCTGGGAGTTTCAGAGTGATACACCAGTAAAGGCTTCACTTTGAAATCCCCACTAGCATTACCACACAACATAAGAGTTAGCCTGTCTTTCATAGGCTTGTGTCCTGGCATTGCCTTTTCCTCCTGCGTAATGTAGGTCCTCCTTGGCATTTTCTTCCAAAAGAGGCCTGTTTCGTCACAATTAAACACTTGTTGGGGTTTGAAATTTTCAGCCTCTACATATTCTTTAAAGTCGCGCACAAATTTTTTTCAGCCCCTTGTTTATCTGAACTGGCACCCTCACCATGCCTTACAACACTGTGTATGCCACTTCTCTTTTTGAATTTTTCGAACCAGCCTTTGCTGGCCTTAAATTCATCAACATCATCACTGGTTCCAGGCATTTTCTTGACAAGATCGGTATGCAACTGCCTTGCTTTTTCACAAATTAATGACTGCACAACACTGTCACCCGCTAGCAGTTTTTCGTTTATCCACAGCAACAACAATTTCTCCATATTTTCTATTGTTTGTGATCTCTGTTTCGTTATTGTATTCACCCCTTTTGCAACATTAGCTTCAGTGATTTCTTTTCTCTTATACACAATGGAACCGATGGTTGTTGGGGGCCTTCTTGTATATCCTGGCGAGCTCGGCAATACGTACACCACTATCATATTTTTCTATTATTTCTTTCTTCAGTTCTATGGTGTTCCTCACTTTCTTTACCAAAGAACTGGCACTAGGAGCTTTCTTTGAGCCCATGGTAGCTTATTTAGTAGTCACACACAATAATCACGGGCCAAAAACAATGAATTGTTAATAAATGTTTTGTATAAACTCCTGGGGTGATGTTCACTCAAGCGTAAACAATGCTAGACTGCGTGACAATGTGCATGGAAGGTGCATGGGTGGCGGCCTACGGCTTTTATATGTGCAGGGCACTGGTGGACAGGTTCCATACCAAGCACGAAAACGGAGGTAAATTTTCCCAAAAAAAACTGCATGAAAACTGAAACACACGAAAACAGAGATACACGAAAACGGAAGGTTGACTGTAATGTAAATCCAATTAATCTGTTCCAGACACCCAAAAATATTAACAAAAAATACATTTTATAGAGAATAACTATAGTTTTACATACAGAAAACAATGAGAAATAAATATAAATGACTAATGAAATGGATAAATGAACATTTAGCTCACTTTTACCTTTATTGAAGACTCTTGTTGGCGTATGGAAGACGAGGAGGGGAGAGGGAGGAGGAGAGGTTATTATTTGGAAGGGAAATCCCCGTCCATAAGGAATTCAGGTATCAAAGCCTTACCCGGGGTTACTTCCCTTCTTTGTCTTTTACTGGCACTAGGACCAGCTTGAGAGTCACTAGACTGCTGTCACAAAAAAAATCTGTCCAGAGAGGTCTGTTTCTGGCATCTCTTTAAGATTTCCCTAAAATGGGACAAGGCATTGTCATTGAACATGTTGCAGACTCGGCTTGCAACAGCTTTGTTAGGGTGATATTTCTTCACAAAACTTTGCAACTCATTCCACTTTGCACACATGTCCTTAATCACTGAAGAAGGCACATTCTCCCCTCTCTCTTCCTCCTCTGAAGGAGGTGTGGGCGCTCAATTTCGGGAAATGAGTGGCCAAGTCACGCAGGCAGGCGGACAAGTTTGGTATGGACCATTTTCAACTGTACAAAAACTGGGACAAAATTTTGACGAAAAAAGTCGTCGAAAACCGAATCGTACAAAAACTAGGGCATACGAAAACCAAGGTTTGACTGTATATGTCTAGTATTAAGTAGTCTGTAAAGCATTAGGTTTAGTCTGCCCGAAATGCCTCGGCATGATAGTGGCTTTCTGTGCACTTAGCAAATCAATATTGTAATTACACATTGTAAACTATGCAAGGAAATAAACTCCCTAATCCTTAACTCCATATTGCACCAAATTTTGCATTTTTTGTTGCAATTACCTTTACAAAAAGATTGGTTACCATTTCAGAATACAGTGGTCCCTCGGTTTTCGTGCATCTCCAAACTCAAACATTTATGTAAGTGTATTTTCATAAGTGCTGTTGCAAGTGTAATTTTGGGGGTCTGAAATAGACTAACCTACGTGACATTATTTCTTAAGGCAGTAAATTCGTTCGGTAATGGCACTTGAGCAGCAATCTGGAACAAATTTTCGGCGAAAACCGAGGGACCCCTGTAGTACCATTTTTTCCCAAAAATTGCAACAAGAGGAGCATATAGTTTTGGGACCTTCAACAGTTTCAGGGTTAAGGAAATAAAACATTTAAATGTTTTTAATGATGAAGGATTGTTTTTTTTTTTTTTTTTTTTAAGTTGGTTTGAAGACAGCAAATACTAAGTAAAGTAAATTAAAGTGAAGTAAATTTTATTTCATTGCAGATTACATAGGTATTGGTAGTTACAATGTAAATTGAGTGCAAGGAGAGCCACTGACATGCCATGGCATTAGGGGCAGCTTAATCTAGTAACTTAAAGACTATGTACTTAATATTAGAGAAATTTATTGAGTTTATTCTAGTTAAAAATTTCAAAATTACAATATGATGAAATTTTACTGTTTAAATTATTATATGATGATATTAGATTGTTACAGGTGTTTAGATTCTCGAATGGTAATATGGAATTGAGATTATCTTAAGGAAAATAACATTGAGCATTTTTGACATTAACTTATAATATGAGTACAGTAGAACGTCATTTAGCACGATAGTTACGTTCCTGAAAAAGTCGTGTTAGATAATTTCGTCTTAAATAATTAACAGAACTTATGGGAAAAATAGGGTTACGTGTTTGAGAGTCCCCAAAAAGCCAAACAAGTTTTTTTAGACCAACATATCTTGCAAAAATTGAAGGCGAATATGTAATTTTAGTTCATTGTCATGATCTATTACTGCTTAAGACTACAAATGCAATAGAAATAATAGTATTTCTTACCTTAAATTGTGGGTAATGATGTTTGTGGATGGTAGTGAAGAGTGGATATGGATGGTGTGGCCCTACTGAGCTGAGGTGGATATGTAATTGTAGTGCATTGTCATGATCTATTACTGCTTAAGACTACAAATGCAATAGAAATAATAGTATTTCTTACCTTAAATTGTGGGTAATGATGTTTGTGGATGGTAGTGAGAGTGGATATGGATGGTGTGGCCCTACTGGGCTGAGGTGGATAGTAGAAGTTCTTGAACTGAAGTCGATGGTTGAACTGAGTGTCTAACTTTAAGTCAGTCAAGCCATTCAGTAAGTCAGTCAAGCCATTCAGTAAGTCAGTCAAGCCATTCAGTAAGTCAGTCAAGCCATTCAGTAAAGTCAACAGTTCTAAGCCATTCAGTAGTCAGTCAAGTCATTCAGTAAGTCAGTAAGTCATTCAGTAAGTCAGTCAAGTCATTCAGTAAGTCAGTCAAGTCATTCAGTAAGTCAGTCAAGTCATTCAGTAAGTCAGTCAAGTCATTCAGTAGGTCAGTCAAGTCATTCAGTAGGTCAGTCAAGTCATTCAGGTCAGTCAGTTCATTCATAGTAAGTCAGTCAAGTCATTCAGTAAGTCAGTCAAGTCATTCAGTAAGTCAGTCAAGTCATTCAGTAAGTCAGTCAAGTCATTCAGTAAGTCAGTCAAGTCATTCAGTAAGTCAGTCAAGTCATTCAGTAAGTCAGTCAAGTCATTCAGTAAGTCAGTCAAGTCATTCAGTAAGTCAGTCAAGTCATTCAGTAAGTCAGTCAAGTCATTCAGTAAGTCAGTCAAGTCATTCAGTAAGTCAGTCAAGTCATTCAGTAAGTCAGTCAAGTCATTCAGTAAGTCAGTCAAGTCATTCAGTAAGTCAGTCAAGTCATTCAGTAAGTCAGTCAAGTCATTCAGTAAGTCAGTCAAGTCATTCAGTAAGTCAGTCAAGTCATTCAGTAAGTCAGTCAAGTCATTCAGTAAGTCAGTCAAGTCATTCAGTAAGTCAGTCAAGTCATTCAGTAAGTCAGTCAAGTCATTCAGTCAGTCAGTCAAGTCATTCAGTCAGTCAGTCAAGTCATTCAGTCAGTCAGTCAAGTCATTCAGTCAGTCAGTCAAGTCATTCAGTCAGTCAGTCAAGTCATTCATCAGTCAGTCAGTCAGTCAGTCAAGTTAGTCAGTCAGTCATTCAGTCAGTCAAGTCAGTCAGTCAGTCAGTCAAGTCAGTCAGTCACACAAACTTATGTTTACATCTTTTTATGTGTACAAAGTAACACTTCATTACGGCCACGGGTTATGTCTTGTCTAATATCTTTGTTTTCTTTGTTAATTCAAGATCAAAACACAATTCACTCTTATTTTATTCTTCACAAACACAGCTGGCTTGTAGCCAGGACTTCTTGACGCGTATGAAATACGTACGAATGCTGGGGTGGTGGGGTCCGTGGTGGGTGGGTAAGGCGGGTGGTGTCTGCTGAACCACAACAACAGTAGTAGTAACAAGACTGCTTGTGAGAATGGTTACTTGTTTTTCCTTCCCACAAACTGTAAGTAAGTTTATTCAGGTATACACAGATACAGTTACGAAGATTATCATACATGGCAGCATATGTGTAGAGAACCTAGGATAACCCAAAAAAGTCAGAGTGACAGTATTTCCATTGACTGACTTGGGTTATCCTAGGTTCTCTACACATATGCTGCTATGTATGATAATGTATGTAACTGTACTCACCTAATTGTGGTTGCAGGGGTCGAGACTCAGCTCCTGGCCCCGTGTATCTGAATAAACTTAGTTTGCAGGAAGGAAAAACAACAAATTCCCTTTTCCTCAAAGCATGAGGATTCTTAGGCAGTAAATAACCATGCACTCAAAATTTTTCCCCTCTTTACGTTGTGTAAGATGATAATGTGTCGCAAATCTTAAATCGTGCAATACCGGTAACGTGCAACATAATCTCGTGCTAAATGACGTTCTACTGTATTTAGTTTTCATTGAGTAGGGGGTAACATAATAGTAACATATTATTAAAAATTGAGATTATCGTATAGGAAAGTAATAATGAGCATTTTTCAAGTAGTTTATAGTATGATCATTTAGTTTTGGGTGAGTAGGTGGTTTTTGAGTTGAGTCTTAAATTGATTTTCAGACAAGATTATCTTAATATTTACTGGTAATGAATTCCAGATTCTGGGACCCTTTATGTGCATAGAATTTTTACATAGGTTGATATGAACACTGGGTATATCAAAAAGTGATCTGTGTCTTGTGTTGTTGTCATGGGTCCTATTAAAGTTGGTGAGGAGAATTTTGAGCGGAGGGTTTATATTAGAGTGTAAAGTTTTATATATGTAGTAGGCACAAGAGTAAGTATGAATGTTCTTTACGGTGAGTAATTTTAGACTTTTGAATATTGGTGGAGTATGCTGTCTAGAGTGGGAATTTGTTATCATTCTGACTGCACCCTTTTGTTGTGTTATGAGTGGTCTAAGGTGATTTAATGTTGTTGATCCCCATGCACAGATTCCATAGGTGAGATACGGGTAGATAAGTGAATGATATAGTGCAAGGAGAGCTGATTGTGATACATAATAGCGTATCTTTGATAATATGCCTACTGTCTTCGAGATTTTCTTGGAAATTTGTTGTATGTGTGTTTGGAATTTAAGGCTACTGCCAAGGTGGATTCCTAGGAATTTTCCCTCTGTGAGTCTTGTGATGGGTGTACCATTGAGCATTATGTTAAGTGGAACATTTGTGGCTTTGCTTCCAAACTGTATGAAGTAGGTCTTGTCAGTATTGAGAGTAAGCTTGTTAGTCGTCATCCATGTTGATATTTTCTGTAATTCGGCATTAACAGTGTTGGCCAGTATAACTGGATTTGGGTGAGAGAAGACATATGTTGTGTCATCTGCAAATAAAATGGGTTTGAGTAGTTGTGATGCATTCGGTAGGTCATTTATGTAAATGAGAAATAGGAGTGGCCCCAGGACACTTCCTTGAGGGACTCCGACTGTAATTTGTTGTGTACCTTTGAAGAGTTTCGAGAGTATCTACTCTCTGAGCCCGGCCATGGGCCAGGCTCGTCTGGTGCTTGCCTGGTCAACCAGGCTGTTGCTGCTGGAGGCCCGCTGCCCCACATATCCATCACAGCCTGGTTGATCTGGCACCTGGTGAAAATATTTGTCCAGTTTCCTCTTGAAGGCTTCTACACTGGTTCCAGCGATGTTTCGGATATCTTCTGGTAAGATGTTGAATAGTCTGGGACCCCGGATGTTAATACAGTGTGGAAGAGTTCGCTCCATTTGTGTACACGTATTGGCTTCTGTTGGTGAGGTATGACTTTAGGTAGTTGAGTGGGTGCCCCCTTATACCATAATGTGCTAATTTTGTGAGCAGTAAATCATGGTCAACTGTATCAAAAGCTTTGTGTAGATCAATGAAGATTCCCAGTGGGACTTCTTTCTTCTCAAGTGCGGTATATATTAACTCCAACATGTGCATAATAGCATCGTTTGTGCTCTTGTTTGTCCTGAATCCAAATTGACAGGGGTTGAGTACATTGTGTGAGACGAGGTAGGAATAGATTTGTCTATGAATTAATTTTTCGAAGATTTTAGAAAGCAATGGTAAATTAGAAATTGGTCTATAATTATTCAGGTCTGTTTGATCACCTCCTTTGTGGATCGGGGTGACCCTAGCTATTTTGAGAATTGATGGAAAGGTAGAGGCTTCAATGGATTTATTGAATAGTGTTGCTATAATTGGTGCTATAATAGTGCTATAATAGTGTTAAATATGAATTTCTTATTGGGAACTTAATTTGCTATGGTTTTCCATTATCAGGTGTAAAAACTCAGACCCAAAATCAAAGTAAAATTTTAGTTTCTTGGAGCTAGGGGATTTTGATTCACCTCCAGGATTACATTATAAGGAATGTTTTTTGTTTTGTTTAGTATCACAAGTCTATGAGGCCTGGTCACAGACCGGGTCGCAGGGACGTTGACCCCCGGAACTCTCTCCAGGTATAACTAGCATTACCATGATCTTTGCAGTCTGATATGTTAACGAACATTCCACCACTGACACATGTGTACCACCTATTGTTCTGTCTTATTTGCTGTTAATTACCATATTTTATGGCGAACAAGATGCTCCGGTGTTTGAGGATGCCCCATCAGTTCTGACTGGCTAAATTTTGAAGAAAAAAAAACCAGGTTAACGGTATCCACGGTAATAATGGTAATAAAGTTATTTTAAGCCTCAGGCATTACACATGAAAACACATGAAAACCAATATTATGTACATAGTCCATAAGTTTTTAGATTAAGCTGCCCGTTATGCCCTGGCATGTCAGTGGCTCTCCTTGCACTTCTATGTAAATCTCTATGTAAAATTGCGATGAAATAAAAAATTATTATTATATTATTAATTATTATTATTAATTATTATTTACCATTGACACTGACTGGCAAATGAAACTTTAAAATAGCACTTGACTCTTACTTAAAACACGCAAAATTTATGTAGAATAGCTCTAAAAAAAGTGTCAGTATAGGCGTGATTATTCTAGATTTGTTAAATCCCAATCCTAAGCTTTAAAGGTTCTTACATCCAGAACTGTCAGCAAAATGTTGTTTGCAGAATATAAACTTAAATGGTCAACTACTCGTAATGAACAATGTTCAGCAATGTTCAGAAACATATTTCCCTCTGTTCTTACATTATCACTTAGTTTTTTAAATTAGTAAGTTTATTTAGGTACAGGTACACATAAATACAGTTACACAAATTATCATACATAGTAACATAGTGGTACCGGTTTACATATTTTCATTCCAGAATGCTGTTAAGTCCATCAACAATTTATCTCTTAGAAATGTTGTAAATAACTAGTCCTAGACCCAATACACTTACAAAAGCATTTAAAATAAACTTAATAAGGGTGAGTTTGGACCATAACGGTACCACTGATGTGTAATTCAGATAACCAAAGTCAGACAAGTGTCTTATTTCCATTTCTTTCAATGTCACTAAATTTAGTTGCAGTTGAATATTTGAAGGACACTATCACTCATGTGAGTCGCGTTCGATACATGATTTAGACCTGACTGGCTGTGTTCTCTTTATACTCACTGAGTCACTGTCTTCAAGCATGCAAGTGGATGTGTCTATGGCTGTGACTGCATATTGATTTGTGATAATTTTTGTTTTAAAAATACTTCATGTTTATATTTTTAAGTTTATTGTTTTTACTATTTAACCCTTTTAGGGTCCAAGGCCATTTTTGGAAGGGGTGTGCCAGTGTCCAAGAATTTAAAAAAAAATTCTTATTTTTTCTTATGAAATGGTAGAGAATCTTTTTCTGAAGGTAATAAAACAAAAAGTACGAAATTTGGTTGAAAATTGGGGAAATTATGCTCTCGCGAATTTTGATGTGTCAGCGATATTTACACATCAGTGATTTTGCCAACTTTGACTCCCATTTTAGGCCAATTACATTATTCCAGTCGACCAAATTCTTTGCTATTTCACTAGTATTACTTCTATTCTATCGATTGAGCACAAGAAATAGCCCAGTCAACTGTTTCAACTACAAAATAAAGTGATTGGAAATTGGTAATTTAGCCAATTTAACTCAAAGTTCAAAATATTCCAATTTCAAAATAGGGTGCAGAATAAACAATGCAGGCATTCCTGGCACTAAACTAACATTTCCTCTGTTCATTAGTTACGTTTTCAGTCTTTACAAATGAATTCCATTTTTATTTTTTATTCACATAATGAATTTTTATTCAAACCAAAAAATGGAAGATTTGCTGTTATGCAATATTGTAATAATTGTACAAATAATTTCACCACATTTGTGAACGTATATTAGACCCACCAGCTGGCGTGTATTAGACGTGTGAGGTCATTTGTTTACTCTTGAACATTGGCAAAAATGTTAACATTTCTGCTACTTTGAGCTCAGTTTCAAGCCATTTCCAATACTAAAACCAATCAAAATCATCTCTATATCTGTAATATAGCTTCCATTCTATCAAATGAGATCAAGAAATCACAAATACAACTACAGTGGGCCCTCAAAAGTAGGCTCCCTTGAATATAGGCGAATTTGAAAATAGACCACTTTTTTCAGCAAAATATTGGCTTGATAATAGTCAGTTGGCTTAAAAATAGGCGGTCGTCTGAAACGCGTCCGCATGGCCTCCCAGCCGCCTGGGCACATAAACACCACATTGAGCGTCAGTGTGCCATTGTTTACCAGCGAGTGACCGCCACCCACGCATTCATACCATACATTTTGTCATTATTCCATTGTTTTTAGTGCTTGCAACTGCTAAATAAGCCACCATGGGCCCCAAAAAAGCTCCTAGTGCCAGCCCTGTGGTAAAGAGTGTAGCAGGGATGCAGGGAGTGTAGCAGGGATGCAGGGAGTGTAGCAGGGATGCAGGGAGTGTAGCAAGGATGCAGGGAGTGTAGCAAGGATGCAGGGAGTGTAGCAGGGATGCAGGGAGTGTAGCAGGAAGGCAAGGACTTGGTACCTGAAGTGTTAATGGAAGGGGATTTCCCTTCCAAACACTAGCAATACCTAGCAGGGATGCAGGGAGTGTAGCAGGGATGCAGGGAGTGTAGCAGGGATGCAGGGAGTGTAGCAAGGTTGCAGGGAGTGTAGCAAGGATGCAGGGAGTGTAGCAGGGATGCAGGGAGTGTAGCAGGAAGGCAAGGACTTGGTACCTGAAGTGTTAATGGAAGGGGATTTCCCTTCCAAACACTAGCAATACCTCCTTCCTCTCCCCTCCTTCCTTCTTCCACACATCAACAACTCTTCAATAAAGGTAAGTGTCAATTTATTACTGTTTAATACTATATATCTCATTGTTTTCTGTGTAGATAAATGTTCATTTCATGTAAAAAAAAAAAAATATTTTTTAAATACTTTTGGGTGTCTGGAACGGATTAATTTGATTTACATTATTTCTTATGAGGAAAATGGTTTTGAAAGTCGTCCATTTTGAAAATAGGCGGACTCTCAGGAACAGATTATGGACGATTTTCAAGGGCCCACTGTATAAAAAGTACACGAAAAAACTGCAAAGTCGCTGTTTTAATCGAAAATTACGGTTTCAGTTTTTTTTCTCTCATTATGCACTGTGTGCTGCAGGATTTGTTTTATGTGGTGCACACTTACCACATAGATGTATTCTCTCATATCCAGGCCCAAATTTACTGCTCACAGCTTATCTGAGTGAGCTGAGCTCATGACGTAGAACTACAGTTTGGACCCTGAACTCAAAGCCGTAGAACTATGGCACGGACCCTGAAAGGGTTAATAAAGAGTACAGTGGATCCCCGGATTTCGTACAGCTCCCAACTCAAACAATTATGTAAGTGTATTTTTAGGGGTCTGAAATGGACTAATCTAATTTAGATTCGTCTTTATGGGAACAAATTCATTCGGTAACAGCACTCGAACAACATTCTGGAACGAATTATTGACGAAATCCGGGGTACCACTGTATATTTGTATTGCAACACAAAACAGACCTATGATGTGTATATACAGTGGACCCCCGGAAATCAAACGCCTCCCAACTCGACCTATTATGTAAGTTTATTATTGTAAGTGCTTTTGTAATTGTATTTTTGGGGGTTTGAAATAAACTAATCTAATTTACATTATTCCCTATGGGAATAAATTCGTTCAGTAACAGCACTTTAACAGCATTCTGGAACAAAGAATGTTTGATTTCCGGGGGTCCACTGTACTATTGTATACCAGTATGTATCATTATTTGAACCCCTTTTAACATACCACAATTTTACTTTTGCTTTTTATATTTGATATTGTTCCTTTAATTAATGTTAGGACCGTTTGAGGTGAGTAAAAATATTATTGCCGGGTGGTTTGATAGTAAACAGGTGAATTAGCCTACTGATACTACCAGTAGTCCATCTGACTCCATCGCCTGGTTCACCTTAGCCTACCTCTGCTAAGCGCCAACGAATTTTTGCAATTATTTATGATTAGTTTTGTATTTTATTCATTATTTTATACAAAATAATTTACGCAATTCATTATTGGGTCATAAACATAATCTTAGATTACTGTCTGGTATTGAAACACTTCTCTATGCTTAGGTTTAGGCCTATGAACATAAGAAAGAAGGAACACTGCAGCAGGCCTACTGGCCCATGCGAGGCAGGTTCAAGCAGCGTAACCTTTGACCTCCAAGATCCTGGGTAAATTTTCAAGACTTATTTTAGGGGGAAAAATAGCGTCTTTGATCCCATAAAATGTTTTATACAGTAGACCGTTATATTACATGGATTTATTTGCCACGTTTTGGTTATTTCAATATTGAAAAATTGGGGCACAATTTTATACAACACTTTGTAAAATTAACTTAACACAGTTCCATTTACGGGTGCAGAAAAAATTTCCCCAGCTCAAGCTGCTGCCTTGTTGTGGGTCAGCGGGGGAGACCTACCACCATCCTCTGCCACTACTGACACTCCCGCCACCCCCATTCCAGCCTTCGTTCATACGTGTCCAGTACGAATGCTCCCTAGGAGCTAGCTGTATTTGTGAATTGTTTTGATCTTTTAATTGCTATGTCTTGTATCTGCCAAGCAATCATGACACCCAGTAGGCATACGAGTCTTGCTGAAAGTGGCAAGAGAGAGCCTGTGGCCTTAATGAAGTGTCAATTTATACAATTACGTAAAAAGAATGAGGTAAATATATGAGTTTGTGTGATGAATAACTGACTGATAAATGAACAAGAGCTAGCATATTTCTAATGATTACAATTTGTAGTAGTTCTTGTAATTTCATAGTCAATGTTTGTTCTGACACTAATATTAGGTACTGAAATACAGTGGACCCCCGAATTTCGTAAAAACTTCACTCCTGAAGTCTGCTCAAGCGCCATTACCGAACGAATTTACTCCCTTAAGGAAAAATGTCACGTAGGTTAGTCTATTTCAGACCCCCAAAAATACACTTCCACAAGCACTGACAATATTATACTTACATAATTGTACGATTTCCGGGGTTTACGAAACTCGGGGGTCCACTGTAGTACTAAAATAGTCACAAACACACTGACAGGTGAACATTTCCACCTGCCTTGGTCACATACTATTGTCTAGAAATATATTCAAAGTATTTATAGGTCCCAACAATGTTTTAGTCATGCTGGAGTACAGTAGACCCCCAAATTTGCAGGGGGTCACCCACCCACCCAGCAGCCAGCCAGCCACCCACCCAGCAGCCAGCCAGCCACCCACCCAGCAGCTGGCCAGCCAGCCACCCACCCAGCAGCTGGCCAGCCAGCCACCCACCCAGCAGCCAGCCAGCCACCCACCCAGCAGCCAGCCAGCCAGCCACCCGCCCAGCAGCCGGCCAGCCACCCACCCAGCCGGCCTGCTGAACATGTATTACACATGTTCCAGAATTGTTTCTCTACTTAGACCATAGGTTATAGGACAGTCTGGCAGGATGACACTACCAGTGGTTTCCAAATTGAAAGGATGTTGTACAAATGTTGCACATGGGTTATTATCGAGGTTTTTTATATTTCCTCAACCACTTGTGGCCACATCCATCTCAAAGCCACTAAACTCAGGGTCAGCATCACTTTCCTCTTAAAAGGGAAGGGTTAATACGACATGACATCAGTGAATCCCTGGTGTTTGCTGCGCTGTTTGCTCTAGCTGGCGCTCAGTTGAACTGGTGCTCCCACAAGGTACTAAGTGGTTCCAGATTTTTTTAATACTGTGCACACCGAGTTTTAAGACCCATTCTATACTGACCAGGCATCTCAGGCCAATCGTGCCAAATTTGGAGCGCTAGCAGTAACAACGTAGATCCATGTTTGGACAGTTAACGGGTTAATGGTACCATCAGGTACAACTAGCAACTAGTGTCATGTCAGTATTATGTATACACTTGTGTAGTGTATTAGTAGTCATCTTAGCTTATATAGCTGGTTCTTTTGCGTGTGACGTCAGACGCTTGCGCGCATGTGCGTGCCCAGAGGCGGGCGTCGGTCTCGCAACCGCCTTAGACCTATCCTAGAACAGACGTGGCCTGGTATCTCTCCCTCACAGACTCCGTTAATATACCAGTAACCAACCTACAGAGTGTGTCCTTTGACTACCATTTTATCTCTCGAACCCTTCCCGATAAATGGTGCCAACAGTGGGCCCGTAATTCCTATCGATTACGGTGTTACAGGGAGACAGAATTCAACAAGCCAGTAGACACCTTGTGTGCCAGTGTGTCAGCCTACCCAGCTACCAACTCCAAGGAGTAATTCGCCAATCAGCCTACTATATCTCCTGGTCAGCTAAGTGCCTCATCTGTTATTTTGTTGAAACCTACGAGGGGTAGACCCGGGTTTTTGCAAATTAAAGACAGATAAGCCAGTTCGTGAGGGGAGAGTGCCCTGTGTCCAAGTCACCCACCAGTTACGTCAGCCTAGGCTTAAGCCAGTGTACTAACCCTGCTGAGCTAATTGTTCCAAGATCCCAAGCCAGTCAACCTGTGTGAAAAGTTCTAGTAACCCAGCAAGCCAACCCAGCTGAGAAGTAAGCCACGTGAGTTCACGCATTTATATCGTCCTTGTACTCCAGTGTATCGCTGTTCTGAGTGATAATACCATCCCTGTGGTATTCTGGGTGTGTTCCAAGCCACCCTGGGTTAAATTCAAATGATTTTTATAAACAGCGTAAGCCAAGGCGCGCGTGATGCTCAGTCAGCCGCGTGGGACCACCCAGCCACCCACGCTAAGACCACGTGAGCCAGTAATCCACCAACACAAAGCATCAAGTGTGGATAATTTCACCCTTAACTGGGTCCTGCAAGCAGTTTATTGGCTACGAATCGAGTCGAGCGTCCTGAGTGTGTTCTTCTGAGCTGTTTGTGCCAACGATTACTAATGTTTAATGGTACTATCATGAACAACTAGTGTTTAATGGTACCAACATGAACAACTAGTGTTTAATGGTACCATCATGAACAACTAGTATTTAATGGACTGATAGAGGGAAGGGGGGTGTACAATAATGACGATTGTCTGCAACTCCCAAATTATGAAATGAATATTTCATGATAGTCCAGTTGTCTTCTGAAGTAGTGGACTTGGTCTGCTGATGCAGAAGTCAGCCACACATTAAGAATACAAATATTGTAACTTGTAGTACTACAGTACAGTACTGAATTGTATGGTAAGTTTATAGTGCTCTACAGAATTTACAATAACTTTACTAACCTTTTTTTGGTTGAGAGATGAGTTGTAAACTGCTGTGATCCATAGTGGTAACTCAGATTAACTTTTATTCTGAGTCAGAGCAGCTGTAAAACTCTTCTAGTGAAAATAATGTAGATGGATGAGAAGATATAGAACACAGTAATAAATTGGGAAATATTGAGGGATCTAAAGATGAGTAAATGAATTGTGAAACAGATTAAGATTTTACATTTACTCAAAGTAAAATAGAATTGCAAAAGGGATTATATTACTTTCACTTCACAAAATGATTATACTTGAAACTTTTCATATTACAAATTGAGGGTAGAACTAAGGTTTTACAAGGAAATTTGCACACAGGTAAATCTTAGCTAGTACTTACTATTTAACACCTCTCCTCTGATTAGCTTTCACTCAGCTTAGTGGAGCCTATCCTACCTCCTAAACTCCACTCCAGAAATCATCCCTTTCCAGCTTTCTTAATGCATTTTCTTAACCACTGTGAAACAGAGTCCCAGTGGAGGGATTGTGAACAGGATCAGAAGCCAGCCCAACATTTGCCAAACCTGAAAATAGCATTTCTCTCTGACTCCTCATTATAAGAGCTACTGCACTCCATGTTCCATATTCTTTCCTCCAATAAGACTGAACTCCTGGCTCCCACAGAACAGTTTAGCCATTCCCAGAATCCTTAAAACTCCCAGACTCTTAATTTGTCTAAACCCAAAGAGAGACCCTCTCATAGGGTGCTAACCATAGTCACTGCTTGAGGTGAGAGGCCAGAGGCCATATGGCTCTACCACAGCTGCTTGAAAACAAAGGCAAACTGACATTGTACTTGCCTAAACCCAATGTTGGGTGAAATTTTGTATAAATAAAGGTCTTCACTGCAGTCAGGTGTTTTCCTAGCTGCTCAAAAACTAATCAAACTTATCAATAAACTAATAAAGGCCAAGTAGGTATGCCCATGCAAGGAAAGCGGAAAATGGGTAAATGGCAACATTAATGTTAAAATGTACCTTTCTTGGCCTCTACACAGCCATGACGGTGCCAAGTGATGCCCGCACTTCCCTGACTGAACTAGGATCAATGATGTTCCTGCGTGGTATTTCAGGGACTCGAGTTATAGCAACCACTGATGTCAAAACTATCGCTGGTGTAAAATTTATCGGTAAGTAGCAATTGTACAGCTGTTTTTTTGTTTAGGAAATTGTTAAGAGAGCATGCAGTATCCTTCCCATTTTGAAATAAACTCAGTGCACCATTCTTTTTTGTTTAATAACAATACAGTGGACCCTCGGTTAACGAATACCCCGGAAATCGTGCAATTATGTAAGTATAATTTTGTAAGTTCTTGTGGAAGTGTATTTTTGGGGGTCTGAAATAGACTAACCTACGTGAAATTTTTCCTTAAGGGAGTAAATTCGTTCGGTATTGGCACTTGAGCAGACTTCAGGAGTGAAGTTTTTACGAAACTCGGGGGTCCACTGTATTTTCAAAAAATTTTTTTTTTTTTTTCAACAAGTCGGCCGTCTCCCACCGAGGCAGGGTGACCCAAAAAGAAAGAAAATCCCCAAAAAGAAAATACTTTCATCATCATTCAACACTATCACCACACACGTACATAATCACTGTCTTTGCAGAGGAGCTCAGATACGACAGCTGAGAATTGTCCCTCCCAGCTGTCACTATCCCAGACCCCTCCTTTAAAGTGCAGGCATTGTACTTCCCATTTCCAGGACTCAAGTCCAACTAAATCAATTAACTGGTTTCCCTGAATCCCTTCACACAATATTACCCTGCTCACACTCCAACAGATCGTCATGTCCCAAAAACCATTCGTCTCCATTCACTCCTATCTAACACGCTCACACATGCTTGCTGGAAGTCCAAGCCCCTCGCCCACAATACCTCCTTTACCCCTTCCCTCCAACCTTTTCTAGGACGACCCCTACCCCGCCTTCCTTCCCCTACAGATTTATACGCTCTCCAAGTCATTCTACTTTGATCCATTCTCTCTAAATGACCAAACCACCTCAACAACCCTTCTTCAGCCCTCTGACAAATACTTTTAGTAACTCCACACCTTCTCCTAATTTCCACATTCCGAATTTTCTGCATAATATTTACACCACACATTGCCCTTAGACAGGAAATCTCCACTGCCTCCAGCCTCCTCCTCGCTGAAATAAGGCAGACATTCCTGGCACTAAAATAACATCTTCTCTGTTCATTAGTCATGTCTCCAGGCCCCTCTTACATTACTTTTACTTTCCATTTTGAATTTTTATTCTCACAAAAAATAGAAGATTTACTGTTATGTATACAACTGCATCATTGTAAAAATGGTATAAATAATATCAGCGCACTTGTGCAAGAATATTAGACTCGCCATTTGATGTGTATTGGACGCATGGTGTGATTTGTTTACTCTTGAACATCGGCGAAAATCGAACATTTTCGCTACTTTGAGCTCAATTTCAAGGTACTTGTCATTGTCAAACCAATCAAAATCATCTCTATTTCTGTAATATATCTTCCATTCTATCAAATGAGACCAAGAAAACGAGAATACAGTGGACCCCCGAGTTTCGTAAAAACTTCACTCCTGAAGTATGCTCAAGTGCCATTACCGAACGAATTTACTCCCTTAAGGAAAAATGTCACGTAGGTTAGTCTATTTCAGACCCCCAAAAATACACTTCCACAAGCACTTACAATATTATACTTACATAAATGTACGATTTCCGGGGTTTACGAAACTCGGGGGTCCACTGTACATTAATAAATACCATACGAAAATAGACTGCAAAGTCGCTGGTTTAACCGAAAAAAACCGTCGGAGTTTTCTTTTCTCATTATGCAGTGTGTGGTGCAGGATTTTTTTTATACTGTGCACACTGACCACATAGACCCATTCTTTCATATGTAGGCCTACCGGCCGTTTCCTGCTTAATTTGAAGCCGCTAGAATTTACGCGTACTAGTACGGCACCAACCCCTGCTCGTGAACCAACCCCGAAAGGGTTAAAACTACTTGGAACACCTTTCTCATCTGATAGGCTTTAAATTTTCAGAGCCGGGGTATTAAAGTTGAAGGTTCAAATTGTTTTTGAGCTATGCGGGTGATGATTTCTCATTTTTATAGAAGAAATTGGATATTAGTTTCCACACTAAAAGCCTGTGATTGCCTTTTCTAATTCACATCAAATCTTCAACCTTGATGTTTAACTGCATTAGAAATTTATACCACACTATACTATTAGTTTTTCATGCATTAAGGTAGAGGGGGCTAGGCTTACAGGATACAGGGATACCTTTCTCGAATTTTACAACGACTGAAATAATTTTTTTGTATGTCTTCATTTCATGCAGGTGTGGTGTGTTAACATTTGTTTGGTAGAAAAAAAAATAGATATAATACTGTAATTCCATTGAATGGTGTGGGTAAGTGGAGGGAATCTTGTCGTGTAAGTTTATGAAGCTGCAGCTGCACAAGCTCAACCATACACTGAATACATCCCTACATCACACCATGCAGACACACACATGGTACCCCTCCACCCTTACTACAACAATGAGGGGTAGGGGTCATATGTAAAGAATTGTGTCAGATATGAAGGGAGGAAGGCAATGGTGTGAGTGAGTCCAACTGAGGTGAGTAGATTGTTTTTAATTTCATTGTTAAAAATTTTATGACTTCAGATACCAAATTTTATTGTCCAGATTGCATCTATGGTGATAACATTGGTTTCTATGTGGAGCTAGGTACTGAGTGCTTAAATTACAAAGTATTCTCAGAAATGCATCTTATTTGCTAAGTGGGGTTTATCCTATTCCCTATTATACGTACTTTTTTTTAATATTTTACATTTTACACATTTTTAAATAATAGTCTTAAAGTTAATTAAAGTTTGTTTATTTAATTGATTCCATACCTGATGCTAATATGCTCCTGTCACTACTTAAGGATGGGGCAGCCACAGCAAGAACTACCCTCATCCATACTTGACGGCAGCAGCATGCATCGGCATATCTAAAATGGATGTGGAGACATTTGTACAACGCCTTGACAAGTGTCTGGAAAAGTTTAAAGGCAGCAAAGCTCCAGTCTCAGTCCTGAGTGTAAATGGAGATAAGGAAGCTGTAACCTCCACAGGAGATGTAGTAGATGAAGACAGTATTGATGCATAAAGGTCATACAATTTTTTGGGAATGAGAGAAATTAGGTTTGATTCTAGGAAGGAGTAGGTAGCCTTATTTTTTTTAATCAAGAGCCCTTAACCAGCATACACCCTTTACCCCTTAAAGAGGGGTTATCTAAGGAGGTAAACCAAGAAACAAGCATTACATTTCCAACACAGAGAGTAGAATCTTCTGATTAGTTGCTCTAAGAAAGAAGGTAATTACAGTATCTGTATATATATCTCTCTTCCCTACATACCATATGACTCACCAAGTTGATGTTCATAATTATTAATATATTTAAAGATAAAGATAAACATTTTAGTACTTTGCAATGTTTACGATGTGTGATTATATTTTTGATTTGTTAAGTACAAAGAAAGCACTATCATGCCAGAGCATTTCGGGCAGACTAAACCTAATGCTTACAGACTACTTAATACTAGTGATTTTGAGAGCTGTAAATTTTTATTATACATTCTTTTTCTTATTACAATAGAAGTAGCTAGTGGTTTACAATATACAGTGGACCCCTGGTGTTCGTGATGCTCCAAACTCGAACAATTATGTAAGTGTATTTTTGTAAGTGCTTTTGTAAGTGTATTTTTGGGGGTCTAAAAGGACTAGTCTAATTTACATTATTCCTTCCTTATGGGAATAAATTCGTTTGGTAATGGCACTTGAACAGCATTCTGGAACGAAAAAAATCACGAAAACCAGGGGTCCACTGTATTGTAATTTAATTTATAGTTGTGATGAAGTATATAAAAAATTACAGTATTGCAATTTAGCACAATTTACAATAATGAAATTGAAAAAATTTTAAGTTTAAAGTAATGCTTAAATAATTGAGCAATCGTAAATTATTTAGGAGTTTTTTTAGTTACTGGTAGGTGATAATGTTTATCTGGTTAATTTTGGATGATGAGGTGATTTCTAAGTAGAACCTTAAATTGAATTCCAGATCTTTGGGCCCTTTATGTGCATAGCATTTTTGCATAGAGAGAGATGGACATGAGGGATATCAAAGAGTGTTTTGTGCCTTTTGTTACGTCTGTGTGTTCTGTTGTAGTTTTAAAGGAGTTTGAGAGGAGGGTTAATATTGGAGTATAATGTTCTGTGTGTGTAGTAGGCACAATAATTTTTGTGGATGTTTTGTATATTAAGCAAGTTCAGGCTCTTAAAAAGCGGTGGAGTGTGCTGTCTAGTGAAGGAGTTGGTAATCAGTCGCACAGCAGCTTTTTGTTGGGTTATTAAAGGTTTAAGGTGATTTGCTGTTGTTGAACCCCATGCACAAATACCATAGGTGAGGTAAGGGTAGATGAGAGTGGTAAAGGGCAAGAAATGATGTTTGGGGTACATAGTACCATGTCTTAGAAAGGATGCCTACTATTTTGGAGACTTTCTTGGGTATTTGCTGTATGTGGGTCTAAAATTTAGGACTGCAGTCAAGGTGGAGACCTAGAAATTTGCCAAACTTAAGTATGTTGTTGGATACTAAGTAGGAGTAGACTTGCTTGTGAATTATTTTTTTGAAGATTTTAGATAGTAGGGGCAAGTTTAATATAGGTCTATAGTTATTCAGTTCAGTTGGATCACCTCCTTTGAGGATCGAGGTGACCCTTACTGTCTTGAGTATGGATGGGAAGTTAGAAGATTCAATAGATTTGTTAAAAGGAGTTGCAATAATTGGTGACCACTCATGAGAAGCTTTTTTATACATGAGTGGTGGTAAGTTATTTAGGTCTCCTGTCTTGTTCTTTAGTGTTTTGATGATGAGTGAGATTTCAGAAGGGTTTGTTGGGGCTAGATTATTATTATTATAATCAAATAGAAGCACTAAACCACAGGGGTTATACAGCGCTGCTGTTGGGGCTAGAAATACAGTGGTCCCTCAGTTTTCGCCGAAAATTCGTTCCAGAATGCTGCTCAAGTGCCATTACCGAACAAATTTACTTCCTTAAGAAATAATGTCACGTAGGTTAGTCTATTTCAGACCCCCAAAAATACACTTACATAAATGTTCGAGTTTGGAGATGCACGAAAACCGAGGGACCACTGTAGAGTATTTGGTAGTTACCAGTGAGGTAGTCTTTTGGCTGACTGTTTAAGTTTGGGATTTTGTTTGCTAGCTTTGTTCCTAAGGTCAAGAAAAAGACTAAGTTTGTTGGTAGTATCTGTTGGCTGGAGGAGAGGTTCTTCTGGATTTGTTAAGTTAATCACTCTGTTTTGAGACAGTTTTCTAGATCCTAGAATTTCAGAGAAGGTTTTCCAGGTCCTTTTCATATCCCCTTTTATGTTATAGAATCTGTTTTCATAATACACTTTTTTAGACCTTATTAGATTAGTAAGTATTGACGAGTAATGTTTTGCAAGTTCCTTTGATATTAGACCCATTCTGTACTGTTTTTCATATAGATGTTTTTTATCAATGGATTTGAGGATGCTGTTTGTAAGCCAGGGGCTGTTTAGTCTCTCTGCTGTGATCTGCTTTGTTTTTATTGGGCAATGACTGTTATAGAGGTTTTGGGTTGTTTGTAAAAAAAAATTTGATTCATTCATCAATGTCGAAGTTGACTGCTAGCTCACTCTGCCAGTTGATGTTACTTAATGCTGAAATAAAGTTATTTACTGATGACTCGTCATGTAGTCGAAATGTGATCTTACTTGTGTCCTGGGGCAGTTTGCACAAGTTGGTTATGAGAAAGGTGGGATAGTGGTCAGTGGTGTTATCTGTGATTATTCCTGCTTTTAATGGGGATATAACGTTGGTCCAGATATGGCCAAGTAACGAGGCACTTGTCTCGAAGATTCTTGTTGGCTTAGTTTTAGATGGTAGAAGTAAGCAGTTGCTCATAGTGTTTGTGAATTCAGTTACTTGTGGGTCATGGTCATGGATGAGGTTTATATTGAAGTCACCTGTAAGTATCAGGTGGTGTTTATTCATCTCTGTGTCAGTTATCACATTTCTTAGGTTTTCACTAAATGAGTAAATATTTGAGTGAGGTACTCTATAGATTGCTCCAACTTTTTTTTTTTTTTTTTTTTTTTTTTTAGATTTAGCAAATGTATATTCACCATATACTTCCCTGGTGCAAGTAGATTTTATACATTCAAGTTCATCAGATTTGTATATAGCTGTGCCACCTCCTAATTGATCTGGCCTACAATTGTGTATGGCCGTGTAGCCAGGTATTGCATAGATGTTTGCAACGTCATGTTTTAGCCAGGTTTCAGCGAGAGTAATGATAGACATACTGACATTTAGAAAATTGAGTAGTGCTTGGAGGTCATCATAGTGTTTACTCAATAATCTGACATTATAATTGAATACTGTACTGTTATGTTATTGTTGGTGCTGAGTAGTGTCTTAGCCTGACTAGCAGTGTAATAAAGGCAATTATTATTAGGATTGATGTTTGCATTCATGTGACTGACAAAGGATTTAAGTATGTATTACTGTGTATTACTAATAGTAATTTTTTATTAACACATCGGCCGATTCCCACCAAGGCAGGGTGGCCCGAAAAAGAAAAACTTTCATCATCATTCACTCCATCACTGTCTTGCCAGAGGGGTGCTTTACACTACAGTTATAAAACTGCAACATTAACACCCCTCCTTCAGAGTGCAGACACTGTACTTCCCATCTCCAGGACTCAAGTCCAGCCTGCCGGTTTCCCTGAATCCCTTCATAAATGTTACTTTGCTCACACTTCAACAGCATGTCAAGTATTAAAAACCATTTGTCTCCATTCACTCCTATCAAATACGCTCACACATGCTTGCTGGAAGTCCAAGCCCCTCGCACACAAAACCTCCTTTACCCCCTCCCTCCAACCTTTCCTAGGCCGACCCCTACCCAGTCTTCCCTCCACTACAGATTTATACACTCGAAGTCATTCTGTTTTGTTCCATTCTCTCTACATGTCCGAACCACCTCAACAACCCCTCCTCAGCCCTCTGGATAATAGTTTTGGTAATCCCGCACCTCCTCCTAATTTCCAAACTCCAAATTCTCTGCATTATATTCACACCACACATTGACCTCAGACATGACATCTCCACTGCCTCCAGCCTTCTCCTCATTGCAACATTCATCACCCGTGCTTCACACCCATATAAGAGTGTTGGTACAACTATACTCTCATACATTCCCCTCTTTACTTCCATGGACAAAGTTCTTTGTCTCCACAGACTCCGAAGTGCACCACTCGCCCTTTTCCCCTCATCAATTCTATGATAGTATGTATTCTATAATAGTATGTATTACTAATAAGGGTTGATATAATGACTATGACAAATAGTAAATCAATAATGCACATGGTTATGACTCAATATTGCACTGGAACTAATATGAAAAGCCCATAAAAGGCAGTACAAAGTATAAGTATGCAAAGAACTATTCTAAAATGAAAAGAGGAATGATTACATAGAGATCAAACAAAATATAATACAAAAATATATAATGAATAGATAGTAAAATGGTATTAAACAAATTTAAGAAAAAGATTATTATTATAATCAAAAGAAGCGCTAAACCACAAGGGTTATACAGCGCGGCTTAAGAAAAAGAAACAGTAAGATTTGATATTTAAAATAAAAAAAGAAATAAATGTAACACTGTGGAAAGTGGTGGCCTGCACTTAAGAGCTTGAAAGGCAGGTTGCGAGGTATGAAGTAATTAGTTGTATAACAAGTAAATAATTGCACAATAAGATTTTTGACTAATAGCACAAAATTTAATCAAGCAAGCAATAGCAAAAAAGCATAAGACAATGAGGTAGTTGGTGCTAACTAGTAAATGATAGTACAAGGATTTGTACGATAATGCAGTAGGAACATACACTACACGTAGATAATAATGGTAAGGACAAATTGGTTAATCAGTCTCGGCAAGAGGAAATGAAAAATGTTCTACAAAATCAGTGGCTTTTCATTAAGCTTACTCCCACAACCTGGCCCATGGCCGGATTGTGCGAGTAAGAAAACTTTTGAAACCCATCAAAGGTATATCAAGAGCAAAAGTAAGCATTGTAATCTTTTTGGAAGTAACATTTCCTCTGTTCATTAGTTACGTTTTCAGTCTTTACAAACGAATTCCATTTTTATTTTTTATTCACATAATGAATTTTTATTCAAACCAAAAAATGGAAGATTTACTGTTATGCAATATTGTAATAATTGTACAAATAATATCACCACATTTGTGAACGTATATTAGACCCACCAGCTGGCGCGTATTAGACGTGTGAGGTCATTTGTTTACTCTTGAACATAGGCAAAAATTTAACATTTCTGCTATTTTTAGCTGTTTCAAGCCATTTGCAGTACTAAAACCAATCGAAATCATCTCTATCTGTAATATATCTTCCATTCTATCAAATGAGACCAAGAAATTGCAAATACAACTATACAAAGTATACGACAAAACACTGCAAAGTCGCTCTTTTAATCGAAAATTGCAGTTTTTTTTTTTTCTCATTATGCATTGTGTGCTGCAGGATTTGTTTTATGTGGTGCACACTTACCATAGATGTATTCTCTCATATCTAGGCCCAAATTTGCCGCTGAAAGCTTATCTGCGTGAGCTGAGCTCATGACGTAGACCTACGGTTTGGACCTTGAACTCAAAGCCGTAGAACTACGGCACGGACCCTGGTGGAGGCTTGATCCTTCGTCTGCCGAGTGCAAGACAGACGCACTTCCTGTTTGTACTCACCTAGATTTGTTTTGAAGGATGTTAACACCAGAAATGCAAGTAATGTCAGTGAAACCCAAGTTACAGTGGAACCCCGGTTAACGAACACCCCGGAAATTGTGCAATTATGTAAGTATAATATTGTAAGTGCTTGTGGAAGTGTATTTTTGGGGGTCTGAAATAGACTAACCTAAATGACATTTTTTCTTAAGGAAGTAAATTCGTTCGGTAATGGCACTTGAGCAGGCTTCTGCAATGAATTTTTTTCGTTAACCGGGGTTCCACTGTATAGCAGTGGCATCCAGGTCTGGCTTAGATGCAGGAAAAGAAAGGTGGTAGTGGAGTGAACACTGAGCAATGACAGTGGACATGAATAACATTACATGACAAATGCTGCTGATTCAAGTGATAACAAGGCACATTATTCTTCAATAAAGCGTAAACCTGTCCAGCATCACACAAGGTCAAGTGATGTATCATGTGCACTTGAATTAATATTATTACAAATGGTGGTGTGGGAGAAGGTAGTGAAAGTGATTCTGCTGATGTTGGTCTTATTAACACTGTAGCAGGAGCTATAGTGCCACCACAAGGAGTCCTGACACCAGCTGGTGCACCACAAGCACCATTAGTGGCAACACAAGCTGACACCACAAGGAGCCCTGACACCAGCTGCTGCACTTCGGAGAATGCTCTCATTCTATAAGAATTTATTTTTTTCAAAATCTTCCCACAGGAATTTTTTCCAGGTATGCCACAGTTTAGGGGTTAAAGTAATTTAACAGGAAAAATAAATTTGTACTATTTACACATTGACAAATGTACACATACACACACCACCTTCGTCTCAGTTGGATACACCAGTGTTGAATTTTGAAGTTAATCAGAAGCTTCAAAATTTTATTGTACCCATTCATAGACCAATAACTGTATTATTACATATGGGGGTCATGTAGGCACCTGGGGAAAGGGGAGACATTCAGGTTTGATCCAAGAGGTATGCAGATCCAATTCCCTGGATTAAGAGCCCTCAGCAATATCAATGAACTCTTCCTTTTGTACAATGAAAATTTGAAGCTGATCACATGAGGCATTCTTGAGTTATAAATGAAAAACTTAAGAAAAAGAAATGAAGCACCCACTTATAAGGTACAGTGGACCCCCGAGTTTCGTAAACCCCGGAAATTGTACAATTATGTAAGTATAATATTGTAAGTGCTTGTGGAAGTGTATTTTTGGGGTCTGAAATAGACTAACCTACGTGACATTTTTCCTTAAGGGAGAAAATTCATTCGGTAATGGCACTTGAGCAGACTTCAGGAGTGAAGTTTTTACGAAACTCGGGGGTCCACTGTACAGTGGACCCCCGCCTAACGAGCAAAATTCATTCCAGAAGCCTGCTCAAGTGTCATTACCGAACGAATTTACTTCCTTAAGAAATAATATCACGTAGGTTAGTCTATTTCAGACCCCCAAAAATACACTTCCACAAGCACTTACAATATTATACTTGCATAATTGTACGATTTCCGGGGGTGCTCGTTAGGCGGGGGTCCACTGTACATACTCATCCACGGATACCTAATAAAACAAGTACAGTGGTACCTCGAGTTACGATGGTCCCCAAAATCGCCCTTTTATGTAAGTTTATTTTTTTAAATGCTTTTGTAAGTATATTTTTGGGGGTGTAAAAGGACTAGTCTATTTTACATTATTCCTTATGGGGATAAATTCGTTTGGTAATGGCACTTGAACAGCATTCTCGAACGAAAAAATATCGTAACTCGAGGTACCACTGTATTTTATTTCATGATACGAGTAAAAACACCAGTTTTACTGTTGTAACTTTTATTTTGAAGAATAAATTAATTCAATATCATTTACACATTCTTCACTTGTCATCCCCCCCCCCCCAAAAAAAAAAAATTGAACATGCAAAATTCTAAATACAAACTAAGTCACATTATAAAACAGCAGTTATAGTAAACTGTTTACATTCACATTTAAAAAAAAAAAAATATAACAGATCTTGTGCTGCATGACCCAAATGGATTGGGGTTTATTTTGAAACAATAAATCTTGTCATAGGTAAAAACCAAAGTTGAATACCATTATAAATCACTGCCTCATAGCACGGCAGCCGAACTCGTCCACACCCTACAAAAATAGATAATTTCAGCATCACAATAAATGATGTCAACTGCAATAAATTAATGGAGAGTTAAAGAGCGAGCTACACTTTTGCTGTCTACATCCTATTTTTTTTTTTTTGTAAGAGGTAAAGATGTATAATTCAGTTTAAATTAAAAGAAATTAAAGCACATTTACAGAATTATTAAATGTCATTAAAATGACAATGTGGATTATGTTGCTTTAATGCTCACAATCTAAATAACAAACCTGCAGTTTACACATTATAACTGCCACTATATCAAAAGTCTCCAAGGATCTTTGGTTTCAAAATGGCATTGCCATTAATCAAAGAGCAACAGTACAATACAGTATTTGTAATTGAAAAATACATTTCACCCAAAGTGATTTTTTTTGTTTTCGTAAATGTATACTACACAAGTTTATCACAATGTATATAAAAACATTGAGAAGTTTACACCTGGAATGATGAACTAACTGCCAATGACTTGACATCACATCCCTGTGGTGTTTATATTAAATAAGTGACAATGACACAATGCATCATGTACAAATGGAAGTGAAGTAGGAGATTATTCATGAATACCATGAGATCCCCTCAGAATGGTTCTTTTCCCATAGACTGTCAAAAAAAAATGCTATAGGCAACCATTTCTGAGGCTGTACGAGAATAAATAAATGTATGGAGCAAAGGACTTTCCTGTCTGAATACCTCGTCTTAAATTGTTAATTTTTCATCTCTAGTACTGGATTTTTCTGTAGTGAAGTAATGTTCAAATCTTTAAAAAAGAAAAGAAAAAGGAAAGCCCCATGCACCCCAAAATACAGGATTTAAAAGGGCAGGAAAATTATGCCGAGTCCACTTAAAGCTGCACAGCAGTAGTTTAAAGAGTAATGCCAAAAGGCCTGACAGATCTTGATACTGAAGGTTGTCTTCTGAAACTACAGTAGCGTCTGCTTCAGCAGAGGCATCATGATAATTTCAGATGAATGGAATTTACATTAGTAAAACTTCTTTAGCTGCTCAAAAGTGACGAAGAAGATTATATTCCATGGCCCAAGTCTGAGCCACGTTGGTATGAAGCCCTTATAAAGTGCTAAGGGTCCTTCGGATTTTACAGTCTGTTGAAAATAAAAAAAAGTTTTATTTATAATGTACTTTAGTAGAAAACCAGCTAGCCAGAACTGTGCTTACTTATGTACAACCACTGAATTAGCACAGAATTAACTCTGGTTAAGAAGGGTTTACTTATGTTACTAACAAAATCACATCTGAACTTATTCAAACCTTTCCAAAAAATTATGAGATATATAAAAAAGGGACTGGTGACAATACTGTATCTAAAGTAGTTATATTGAAAAATTATATATAAAAAAAAGCTAAATGATGAAAGCTTTCCAATCACATCAGCCATTTTCCACCAAGGAAGAATAACCCACAGGAGGAAACACATTTAACATTATTTACTTAATAAGTGTCTTGGCACACGTGCATGTTCATCACAATTTACATGATCTTCCAAACTGCAAAATTCCCCACCCACCCATCACATAGCTTATCAGGGCAATGAGCAGAAGAACAAAAAGAACTCAAACTAAATTAAATCATGAAAAAGCCAGAAAGTGATCTTTCAGTTTAATGGATTAATAAAAGGAAGGAGGTGTCTGTTAAAGTCAATTCTTCACTAAATCTGTCTTATAAGAATATTTTTCCATGGTCATAACAGTAAAGGACAATTCAAAATTTAATGAATTTTGTTAAAAAATGAATTTACCCAGTGGATAGAAAAATAAAAGAATCTAGCAACAGATTTTATCCATAAAGATTTGAAAACCATTAAATTGGAATCCATTACATAGAGGTTTTACTTAACCCTTTGACTGTCGCAACCCCTAATCCTGAGTGCTCTCCTGTTGTCACAAAATTAAAAAAAAAAAAAAAAAAAAATTCTTATGAAATGATAGAGAATCTTTTCCTGATGGTAATGACACCAAAAGTATGAAATTCGATGGAAAACTTACGGAGTTACGCTCTCGCGAAGTTAGTGATCTCGGCGATATATACGCATTGGCAATTTCGCCGACTTTGAGCCCTATTTTTGGCCAATTCCATTGTTGCAGTCGACCAAACTCATAGCTATTTCTTTAGAACTCCATTTGTTCTATCGATTGAGTACAAGAAACCACCAACTTACTGATTTCAACTACCCAATAAAGTTGTCAGAAATTGGCAATTTGGCCAATTTCATGCAAAATAAAAAAGTTGTCAATTTCAAAATATTGTCCAGAATATACAATGCAGACATTCCTGGCACTAAAATAAGATGTTATCTGTTCATTAGTCATGTCTTTAGGCCCCTCTTATATTACTCTTGCTATCTATTTTGATTTTTTATTCACACAAAAAATAGAAGATTTTCCATTATGCAGACTATTGCATTATTGTAAAAATGGTATAAATAATATCAGTGCACTTGTGAAAGAATATTAGACTCGCCAATTGATGTGTATTGGACGTGTGGCGTGATTTGTTTACTCTTAAACATTTGCAAAAATCTAACATTTTCCCTACTTTGAGCTCAATTTCAAGGTCGTTTTCATCATGAAACTAATCAAAATCATCTATATTTCTGTAGTATGTTTTCCATTCTATCAAATGAGACCATAAAAAAGAGAATACAACCATAAATACTATACGAAAATACACCTCAAAGATGGTGTTTTAATCCAAAAAATGGTCAGTTTTTTTTCTCTCATTATGCACTGTGCTGCAGGATTTTTTTATACAGCGCACACTGACCACACAGACCCATTCTCTCATATGTGGGCCTACCAGCTTTCTCCTGCTTGATTTGAAGCCGCTAGAATTTGTGAGTATATATACGTCCGAAACAGTGGCTCGTAAGACGTATATATACAACCGAAACAGTCAAAGGGTTAAACACAAGAAAAATTTATGAAGACTTTCCATACAAATACCATAGAAGGAAGAATACTCTCAATATAAGTAAACCTAAAGGACATTTTAACCCTTTCAAGGTCCAAGCCGTAGATCTACGCATTGTCCACAGGGTCCAAACTGTAGATATACGCCATGAGCTCAGCTCACTCAGATAAGCTGTGATCGGTAAATTTGGGCCTAGATATGAGAGAATGCATCTGTGTCGTAAGTGTGCACCATATAAAGTAAATCCTGAAGCACGCAGTGCATAATGAGAAAAAACTTACTTTTTTTTTTATTAAAACAGCAACTTTGTGGTGTATTTTCATGTGGTTTTTACAGTTGTATTCACGGTTTCTTGGTCTCATTTGATAGAATGGAAGATATATTACAGAAATAGAGATGATTTTGATTGGTTTTAGTACTGAAAATAGCTTCTAATTGAGCTCAAAGTAGCAGAAATGTTTGATTTTTGCTGATTTTCAAGAGTAAACAAATCACATCAGTGACCAATACACGTCAACTGGTGGGTCTAATATATGTTTACAAATGCATTGATAGTGTTTATACAATTATTACAATGTTGCATAAGAGTAATTCATCTATTTTTTGGTGTGAATAAAAATTCTTTATGTAAATAAAAAATAAAAATGGAATTCATCTGTAAAGCCTGGAAACGTAACTAATAAACAGAGGAAATGTTATTTTAGTGCCAGGAATGCCTGCAATGTTTATTCTGGACGCCGTTTTGAAACTGGAATATTTTGAACTTTGTGTGAAATTGGCGAAATTACCAATTCTGATCACTTTATTGGCTACTTGAAAAAGTTGATTTGGCAGTTTCTTGTGCTCAATCAATAAAATGGAAATAATACTAAAGAAATAGCTAAGAATTTGGTCAACTGGAATAATGTAATTGGCCTAAAATGGGAGTCGAAGTAGGCAAAATCGCCGAAATGTAAATATCTCTGACAGTCAAATTTGCGATAGTGTAATTTTGTCAGTTTTCCACCAAATTTCGTACTTTTTGTTTTATTACCTTTAGAAAAAGATTCTCTACCATTTCATAAGAAAAAATTAAAAAAAAACAAATTTTTTTTGAAAATTCTTGGACCCTGTGGACAATGCGTAGATCTACGGCTTGGACCCTGAAAGGGTTAAATGTGAAGAAGTTAACATAAGTGAAGCAAAACAGGAAAAGCATTGTTGTACAGTCATGTGACACCAGGTGTCCTGCCAGGCTACCAGGTAAACACCATTTTCTTTCAATATTTATTTTATGTACAGTGGACCCTCCCTATTTGAACACTCCAAAACTCACCCTTTTATGTAAGTTTATTATTGTAAGTGCTTTTATAAGTGTATTTTTGGGGGTCTGAAATGGACTAATCTAATTTACATCATTCCTTATGGGAATAAATTTGTTTGGTAACAGCACTTGAACAGCATTCTGGAATGAGGGTGAGTTTTGGAGTGTTCGAATAGCGAGGGTCCACTTTATTTATTTCATGGAAAGAGCTCAAACTCTACAGGAGTAATACAGAGCCTTGGGGAAGCAGAGTAAATTCAAGGAAAGAGAGTAGCTCCAATCCCTTGGATCAAGAGTCGTTCATTTGCATTGAGTCTACCTCCTACGAAAGTTTTTTCTTTCAATAGCCATCAGGTATGATAGTTTAAAAAGGAAAAACCTTATAAAAGTATTATGCCACATAGATATCATTAGTATATACATAATGGATTTTCACAACTATTCACATATATGGGAAATTAATAACAGATATCATCTTAGAAAAGGAACCTAATAAGGAGAGCTGTGGTGCCCAAATTGGACTGTGCAGCAAAGCTCCAACAGCCTAATAGACCATTAAGTAAACCATGAGGAATGATTCTATACCAAGTTGCATATGAAATGATCCACAGAACCATCAACAAACAGCTAAGTAAGTAGATAGCCAGCTTTAATAAATACTTTTCTATGTGAAGAAACTATTTTAAAGTTGTGAAAGAAACTTTACATATTCTCTACTAAGTTCTTGTAAGTTTATTTATGCAATATATTTATTCTTTAAGGAAGCAAGGGGCTAGTAACCCCTTCTCCTGTATACATTACTAAATTTATAGAGAGAACTTTCATTTTTCTTTTTGGGTCACCCTGCCTCGGTTGGATATGGCCAGTGCGTTGAAAGAAGAATTTACTCTATAACTAGTTTATTGTAAGTTTAGTCTTAAGTCTTCCCAAAATGCACTGCATAACTATGGACTTTTCCCAGTACAAGAAGAGAATTTTTATATATATTTTTTATTAACACATCGGCCATTTCCCACTAAGGCAGGGTGGCCCGGAAAAGAAAAATTTCATCATCATTCACTCCATCACTGTCTTGCCAGAGGCATGCTTACACTACAGTTATAAAACTGCAACATTAACACCCCTCCTTCAGAGTGCCGGCACTGTACTTTCCATCTCCAGGACTAAAGTCCAGCCTGCCGGTTTCCCTGAATCCCTTCATGTTACCTTGCTTACACTCCAACAGCAGGTCAAGTCCTAAAAACCATTTGTCTACATTTGCTCCTATCTAACACGCTCACGCAAGCTTGCTGGAAGTCCAAGCCCATTGCACACACAAAACTTTCTTTACCCCCTCCCTCCAACCTTTCTTAGGCCGACCCCTACCCCGCCTTCCTTCCACTACAGATTTATACACTCTCAAAGTCATTCTATTTCGTTCCAGCATCTCTACATGTCCAAACCATCTCAATAACCCCTCTTCCTAATCTCCAAACTACGGATTCTCTGCATTATATTCACACCACACGTTGCCCTCAGACATGACATCTCCACTGCCTCCAGCCTTCTTGTTTCAACATTCACCACCCATGCCTCACACCCATACAAGAGCGTTGGTGTAATTATACTCTCATACATTCCCTCTTTCATGGATATTTGCAACTCACCCTCACTTCTCGCAATTCTAGATTCACCCTTTCATAGACCCATCTGCTGACACATCCACTCCCAGATCTCTGAATACATTCACCTCCTCCTCCTCCAATCTGATATCCAATCTTCCATTACTTATTTTTTTGCTATCCTCATCACCTTACTCTTTCCTATATTCACTTTTAATTTCCTTCATTTGCATACCCTTCCAAACTCATCAACCAACCTCTGGAACTTCTCTTCAGAATCTCCCAAAAGCAGTGTCATCAGCAAAGAGCAACTGTGACAACTCCCACTTTGTGTTAGAATCTTTATCTTTTAACCCCACACCTCTTGCCAACACACGAGCATTCACGTCTCTTACAATTCCATCTATAAATACATAATGAACAACCATGGTGACATCACACATCCGTCTAAGGCCTACTTTTACTGGGAAATAATCCCCCTCTCGCCTACACACACTAACCTGAGCCTCACTATCTTTGTAAAGACTTTACTGCTTTCAATAACCTACCTCCTATTCCATACATTTGCAACATCTGCCACATTGCCCCCTATCCACCCTATCATACACCTTTTCTAAATCCATAAATTCCACAAAAACCTCTTTACCCTCATCTAAATACTGTTCACCTAGTATATGTTTCACTGCAAACACTTGGTCTACACACCCCCTACCCATCCTAAAGCCTTCTTGTTCATCTGCTATCCTGCTCTCCATCTTACTCTTAATTCTTTCAATAATAACTACCATACACTTTACCAGGTATACTCAACAGACTTATTCCCCTATAATTTTTACACTCTTTTGTCCCCTTTGCCTTTATACAAAGGAGCTATGCATGCTCTCTGCCAATCATTAGGTACCTTACCCTCTTCCATACATTTATTAAATAAAAACACTAACCACTCCAAAACTATATCCCCACCTGCTTTTAACATTTCTATCTTTATCTCATCAATCCCAGCTGCTTTACCCCCTTTCATTCTACCCACTGCCTCACGCACTTCTTCCACACTCACAACTGGTTCTTCCTCACTCCTATAAGATGTTATTCCTCCTTGCCCTATACACGAAATCACAGCTTCCCTATCTTCATCAACATTTAACAATTTCTCAAAATATTCCCTCCATCTTCCAGATACCTCTAACTCTCTGTTTAATAACTCTCCTCTCCTATTTTAAACTAACAAATCCATTCGTTCCCTAGGCTTTCTTAACTTATTAATCTCACTCCAAAACTTTTTTCTTATTTTCAACAAAATTTGTTGATAACAACGTTGATACGTCAGCAAATGCCAGGCAATGGGCTAGTAACCTTCTCTTAATTTTAAATGTAAGGAAACTCTTTCTTTTGGGCCACCTGCCTCGGTGGAAACCGACGTGTTGTAGATGATCTACCACTCTCTATTTGCCTCTTACATTGCTTCCCTCTCTTAACTCTTCTCTCCATATACTCCTCCCTCCTTGCATCACTTCTACTTTGTAAAACCCTCTCATATGCTAACTTTTTCTCTCTTACTACTCTCTTTACATCATTCCACCAATCGCTCTTCTTCCCTCCCGCACCCAACTGTACATACCTGTAATAAATTTCACATACATACTCACATCTATAATAATTACATATGCATACACGTTACAAGAAAAGTGAACGCTTGGGTGTTGGGGAGAGGTGTGGCATTAAGAGATAAAGAATCTAACACAAAGTGGGAGTTGTCACACTTGCCTTTTTATGATGACACTGCTTTGGGAGATTCTGAAGAGAACTTGTGGAGGTTGGTGAATGAGTTTAGAAGGGTATGTAAAAGAAGGAAATTAAAAGTGAACATAGGAAAGAGCAAGGCAATGAGGACAACAAAAATTTAGGTAGTGAAAGACTGGATATCAGATTGGAGGGAGTATGGAGGAAGTGAATATATTCAGATATTTGGAAGTAGACTTGTCAGCAGATGGGTCTATGAAAGACGAGGTGAATCATAAAACTGATGAGGGGAAAAAGGTGAGTGGTGCACTGAGAAATCTGTGAAAACAAAGAATGTTATCCATGGAAGCAAAGAGAGGAATGTATGAGAGTATAGTGGTACCAATGTTCTTATATGGGTGTGAAGCATGGGTGGCCAGTGTTGCAACAAAGAGAAGGCTGGAACCAGTGGAAATGTCATGTCTGAGGGCAATGTGTAGTGTGACTATAAGGCAGAGAATCTGTAGCTTAGATATTAGGAGGAGGTCCAGGGTTTCTAAAAGCATTATCCACAGAGCTGACAAGGTGGTTCAGACATTTAGAGAGGGTGGAACAAAATATGACTGAGGGCGTATAAATCTGTAGTGGAAGAAAGGTGGGGTAGGGGTCATCCTAGAAAAGGTTGGAGGAAGGGGGTAAAGGGTTTGAGTTCGAGGAGCTTGGACTTCTAGCAAGCGTGTGTGTGTGTTAAATAGGAGCGAGTGGAGACAAATGGTTTTTATGACTTGACGTGTTGTTGAAGTGTGAGCAAAGTAACATTTTTGAAGGGATTCAGGGATACCAGTTAACGAGACTTGAGTTCTGGAGGTGAGAAGTACAGTGCCTAAACTCTGAAGGAGGGGTGGAGATATGTTGCAGTTTTTTAACTGTAGTTTAGGTGCACCTCTAGCAAGACAGTGATGGAATGAATGATGAGAGTTTCTTCTTTTTCAGGTCACCCTGCCTTGATGGAAAACATGTAGTAAATCACACCTACATACCTGTACTAAACAGTCGACAGTACTTGAATAAATCCTGGAAGTACAGACAGCTCCATTACCACTAACTTGTGCTGGAGCCTTTAACTTTTTTTGATTCATCACTCTTGTCTGAAAATAAAGCCATATCAGTATTTTTAAGAAATGGAGTACACTAGTATTCCTTTTATTGGAATACATAATGCATGCACAGATATCAATTATAGAAAGTTCAGAATAAAGAATCTAATGTCATTTACATGAAAAGTTCAAACTTAAGATTTTCTGAATTAAAAAGATTTGGCAAAAAAATTGGTTTGAGAGCATTGATTTATACATTACAACTAGATTTATATACCACTCTTAGTTTTATACAGCAATACCAAATTGATACTGTAATCTTAGAATAATACAGAATAACCCCCATATCCGTGGGTTCGGTTTCTGTGGTTCGCCATGGCCCAAAAATATTAAGATGGAGAGAAGGATTTAACTAGGTAAATTTTAATAATAGTCCAATTTCAATTATTTTTTTTTATTGCAAGTTAAGAAGGTGGTCTGAAGTATATACTAAAAGTTTCATGAAGTTTGCCCAAAAATAAAGACAGAGAAAAAATAAAATAATGATTTTGATAAGGCAACACACTGGTAAAATGTGTGCCAAAATGTTAATGTTTAAGATGTTACAGTTGACTTTATATGAACAAGTAAAGGCTAGACATACTGTATAGAAGGAACTGAGTGACATATTATACTGCATCCCCCAAAATTCTTAATTTTGTATTTTTTTTTTTTTTTTTTTTTTGGGGAGGGGGATTTTAAAATAAATAAAACAAATGGTAAAGGCTATTACAAATTGCCTTCATGGGATTGTAAAACCAAAATTCCTGCATGATGTTTGTAAAAATCATAATACAGTGGACCCCCGCCTAACGAGCATCCCGGAAATCATACAATTATGTAAGTATAATATTGTAAGTGCTTGTGGAAGTGTATTTTTGGGGGGTCTGAAATGGACTAACCTACTTGACATTATTTCTTAATGGAGTAAATTCGTTCGGTAATGGCACTTGAGCAGGCTTCTGGAATGAATTTTGCTCGTTAGGCGGGGAGCCACTGTATAATCAAAGAAAATTTTACAAATAGAATAACTTTTGAGAAAAACAATAAAATTTTATTTATGGATATGAAACGTCATGAGAGAGTGCTCCTTCCTTCCTCAATCTCTCCCCAGTATATAACACTGATTTTCCAACACTTTTACTCCTCTTTGCATCCCTTCCTCACTGGTCAATCATCTACACCATCCCCTCAATCATTCCATTGTCTGCCTTGGGTTAATAATCAAAACTGTAATTCCTCTCTACCAAACCTATTAAAGCCATATAACATGAACTAATAGAATATTTAATTCTCTTGTATTCATGGTAAATTCACCAAATGACCATATGTACAAATTTACTGCACTGTTATTGCCTTATTAATCTTAAGTTAGTCCTAAGTTTGCCCGAAATGCTCTGCATACAAAGGGGCTTTAGGCATGTACACCCAATTGTTATACAGTGGACCCTCGACTAACGATCTTAATCCGTTCCAGGAGCTAGACCTTTACCCGAAAAAATCGTTATTCGAAACTTTATTTCCCATATGAAATAATGTAAATACAATTAATCCGTTTCCACCCAAAAATATTCACAAAAAATTCATTTATTTAAGGAATAAATGCTATAGTTTTACATACAGAAAACAATGAAAAATAAATATAAAGCGCTAATTATAATGGACAAATGAACAGTTAAATAAGTTTTACCTTTATTGAAGACTCTTGTTGGCATATGAGAGAGTCAGGAGAGTTTGTTTGGAGGCAGGACAAGATAGTCCTTCAATATGATAATAATATCAACTCTACAGCTTATTTATCTAGCACAATTCATCTAATATGACATAATAAACAATATTAATAACATAGAAACATGATATAAACTCTAGAATGAATAAAACATGTCATTACGAATCTGGAAGGACTGGTGGAGTGTTTGTTGTTGTTGGGTATAAGGGCCACTGACCATAAGCCATGGTGGATGGCAGCCACCAACATTTCACACAAACAATGTGCATAATTTATAAATAAGAAACATTTACACTTTAATTTTAAATAAGAAATATTCACACATATAAATAAGAAATACTTACACTTACCTTGGAGATGGTGGCAGACGGCGCTCTTCTCAGTGTCCCTATAATCCTCAAACATTGTAGAAGTTAAGTTTCTTGTCGTCATTTTCTATCGATTAATCGCTTAACTTACTTAGGTTTATTCAGGTATACACAAATCCAGTTATACATATAACTGCGATAAACCACCTCAATTACTGGGAACGCTTGAAGTTTCTAAACCTGTACTCCCTAGAACGCAGGCGGGAGAGATACATTGTTATATACACGTGGAAAATTCTCGAGGGATTAGTACCAAACTTGCACACGAAAATCACTCCCTACGAAAGCAAAAGACTCGGCAGGTGATGTAACATCCCCCCAATGAAAAGCAGGGGTGCCAATAGCACGTTGAGGGACAACACAATAAGTGTCAGGGGCCCAAGATTGTTCAACTGCCTCCCAGCATACATAAGGGGGATTACCAACAAACCCCTGGCTGTCTTCAAACAGGCACTGGACAGGCACCTAAAGTCGGTACCTGACCAGCCAGGCTGTGGTTCGTACGTTGGACTGCGTGCGGCCAGCAGTAACAGCCTGGTTGATCAGGCTCTGGTCCAACATGAGGCCTGGTCACAGACCGGGCCGCGGGGGCGTTGACCCCTGGAATTCTCTCCAGGTAAACTCCAGGTATGTGTAGAAAACCTAGGATAACCCAAAACAGTCAGAGTGACTTATTTCCATTGCTACACTGTTAATGCTACATTTTATCACTGGCTGGTGCTTTTGCTTTTATCGACTTGTGACGCTTCTTTGAACCCATGGTGACTTATTTCACAGTGACAATCACTAAACCAGCAATAAACACAAAAATTTATTGTGAAATGTTTGAAAGTGCGCGCTGGGTATTGTTCACTCAAGTGTAAACAAGGCGAGACTGCTGTCCTGGGCGGAGGCGCGCAAGTGCAGGGCAGGCAGACAGGTCTGGTATGTATCGCTAACAGAGTAAATATCACTACCTGAGAAAAATATTAATACAATACAACACAATTTTATTTCTTTGCTCGTGTACATGGGTTTACATTACAATCATAAATTGAAGTGCAAGGAGAGCCTCTGGCATGCCTTGGCATTAGGGGCAGCTTAATCTAATGGCTTATAGACTATGAACATAATATTGGAGTAATTGAGTGAGTTTGAATTGGTAGATCGTTCAAATTATGATGTAATGATAATACATTGTTCATTACAAAATGATGATAGACATTGTAACTAGTGTTTAGTAGGATGGAACATAATAGTAAAAATTAAATTGACCGTAAAAAGCAACCATTAACCAAATAAATCGTTATCTGGAATGATCATTAGCCGAGGGTCCACTGTACTCCATTGTACAAACAAGTACAGTGGACCTCCAGTGTTTGTGATGCTCCAAACTCGAACAATTATGTAAGTGTATTTTTGGGAGTCTAAAAGGACTAACCTAATTTACATTTTTCCTTATGGGAACAAATTCGTTTGGTAATGGCACTTGAACAGCATTCTGGAACGAATTAATTACGAAAACCGGGGGTCCACTGTATCATGCTGAAATAAACTTCTTATTCTTATCATTGAGGCACTGTATCATCGTCACATCGTCTATCATCCCAGCAACAACGGAGAAGCCAGTGAGTACCCACAATAGGCTAAGGGTCCAGACCCCCAATCTGAAAAGTGTCCACAGGGTCCAAGAATTTTCAAAAAGAAATTTTGTTATTTTTTCTTATGAAATGGTAGAGAATCTTTTTCTGGAGGTAATAAAACAAAAAGTACGAAATTTGATGGAAAACTGATGAAATTACACTTTCGTGAATTTAGCCAAGTCAGCGATATTTACACATTGGCGATTTTGCCCACTTTGACTCCTATTTTAGGTTTTTGCTAGTATGCCTTCTCTTTTATTGAATGAGCACAAGAAATCGCCCAATCAACTATTTCAACCACCCAATAGTCATCAGAAATTGGTAATTTGGCCAATTTCACACAAATTTAAAAATATTCCATTTTCAAAATACGGTCCAGAATAAACAATGTAAGCATTCCTGGCACTAAAATAACATTTCCTCTATTCATTAGTTACCTTTCCAGGCTTTACACGAATTCCATTTTGATTTTTTATTCACACAAATTTTAGTCACACGAAAAAATAGAAGATTTAATGTTATGCAATATTTGTATAAATAATATCATTGCATTCATGAATGCACATCAGACCCACCACTTGATGTGTATTGGATGTGTGATGTGATTTGTTTACTCTTGAACATCGGTAAAAATTGAACACTTCCACTACTCTGAGCTCAATTTCAAGCTATTTTCATTCCTAAAACCAATCAAAATCATCTCTATTTCTGTGATATGTCTTCCATTCTATCAAATGAGACTAAGAAACTGTGAATACAATCATAAAAACCATACAAAAAACACAGCCGCAGTTTTTTTTTCTCATCCTGAACTGTGTGATGCAGGATTTTTTTTATATGGTGTACACTTACCACATGGACCCATTCTCTCAAATCTAGGTCCAAATTTACCACTCACAGTTTATCTGATTGACCTGAGCTCATGACGTAGTACTATGGCACTGACCCTGACTTCAAAGCTGTAGAACTATGGCACAGACCCTAAAGAGGTTAATTAACCCTTAAACTGTCCAAACGTAGAGGGCAATTTTCTGTGTGTAATAAGACAAAAAAAATTTTTTAAGGAAAGCTTTTGATATAGCAGATCACAGCATCCTCTGAACACGGGTACCTCAGGAAAGTGTCCTTGGCCCCCTACTCTTCCTCTTATACATCAACGACTTTCCAAACTTATCATAACAACTTAGACCTATTCTCTTTGCTGACAATACAACTTTTGTAATCTCCTACCCTAATCTTGCCTCACTCAACACTATTATTAATGAAGAGCTTGTAAAAATATCGACCTGGATGACTGCCAATAAACTTACACTTAATACAGACAAAATCTTCTATATTATGTTTGGGAGAAGAACAGGTGATGCCCAACTAAACATTATGATTGATAACACTCTTATTGCTAAACATAATGAGGGAAAGTTTCTGGGTTTGCACCTTGAAATTCAACACCCATATCCAACACAACAAAAAAGTATCAAAAACAGTTGGGATCCTCTCAAAGATACGTTATTATGTACCACAATCAGCCCTACTCACATTATACTATTCACTCATCTGTCCTTACCTCACCTATGCTATTTGTGCCTCATGATCAACAACAGCAATCCACCTAAAGTCAATAATAACTCAACAAAAAGCTGCAGTACAAATTATCACACAATGCTAGGCAACACCCCTCCCCCCCCACTCTTCAAAGACCTAAACTTACTCACTATTCAAAACATTCACACCTACTACTGTGCAACCTACATTTACAGAACAATAAATTCAAATATTAATCCTGAACTAAAACACTTTCTTGATAGCTGCAACAGGACCCATAGATAAAATACTAGGCACAAAAATCTCTTGACATTCCCCGTGTCCAGCTAAATCTCTTCAAAAATACAATATACTACATAAAAGGGCCCAAAATCTCCAGATGTACTAACTCAGCCAACATTTTGAAAACTACAGTTAAAAAGCACCTCCTCTCCCTAACATATTCCAACATCAGCTAATTATGTGAAAACTACACATGCTTATCTTCAATGTCAGGAACACATTTGAAACAAAATAGACTTACTTTCCTTAACAGTAATTCTTCCAAACACTAAATGACTGTAAACATAAAATTCCTAAAATTGTTATCACCTTCTTAATCTTAAGTTAGTACTAAGTTTGCCTGTAATGCTCTGCTTATACAGGAGCTTTCAATATTGTAAAAACATTGTAGCATACCAAAATAAAACCAATCACTAAATTACACTAATTGCAATACTGTACTATTATTTGTTTTTTGCTACCTCACTATTATTAAATCATAACATTCTTGAAACATGTGAAATAATGAGCATTAGAATGTACCACTCCATAACCTGTGTCAATATAGAGTAGTCAGTAAGAATTAGGATTAGTCTGCCCAAAATGCCTAGGCATGCTAGTGGCTTTCTTTGTACTTCATATTTTGTAATATGTAAACCACACATTGTAAACTTTACAAAGAAATAAAAAATTAAAATTTTTGAATGTTTTCACAATCCACACACTAACATGCCATCTACACTCCTAGTCATGTAGCCACCAACCACCCTAATTACTACCCACACCAACTGCACACTCACCCGCTCAGTCGCCCATCATCCACACTACCACCCACAATGGGCCATCAATACTGCCACCCACATGGTCATCACACCACCTCGTTGCTTCCAGCCTCCATCGCTACACCCCTCCAAAACCCAACATCCTTCACCTCCCAACATCAACCTATCCACGGTTTCGGGCATCTATGGTAGGTCTTGGAACTTATCACCGGCGGATACAGGGGAGTACTGTGTATATTACTACTATGGAACAGGACTACATTTATACATTTATCAGTACAGTGGTACCTCGACTTACGATGGTCCCCAAACTCACCCTTTTATGTAAGTTTATTTTTTTAAATGCTTTTGTAAGTGTAATTTTGGGGGTCTAAAAGGACTAGTCTATTTTACAACATTTCTTAAGGAGATAAATTCGTTTGGTAATGGCACTTGAACAGCATTCTGGAATGAAAAAATATCGTAAGTCGAGGTACCACTGTACATTTATATGGTACTGTACTACAGGTATTACATTTATGCAGCACTGTAAATACTACTACGTACATTTATGCAGCACTGAATTACTACTACATTTATGTAGCACTATTACTACTACATTTAAGACTGTAGACTTACCCTGACAACATCAAGAGGAGTCGAGGCAACTGCACCTCCAAGGCTTGATATGAAGCTTGACCTGTCATGAGAAAAGTATAGCATTTACACAGTGTTCAACAACCCACTGCAGCTCCTCTGCTCCATTTGAAAACAGTTTTTATTTGGTATTTCCTTCCCTTTTCCCCTTTTTCCTTTTCAAACACGAGCTTTCCAAATTTTCATTAAATACGTACTTTGTTTAATTGTATCATGTAACTTCTCACTGTCTGATTGCAAAAGTAAATAAAAACTGTGCCTTAAGCATGCATACACAATATGAACAGTACACTCAATGAAGTTGCTCTGACATGCCCTTTACAGTGATATACACTATACGTATATATATATACTCAATATCTTTTTATCATATGCTGTTGATGTGTAATTCATGAGTTTGTGTATGTCTATAGTTTTGAGATCATGCACTTTTTATGGAAAAGAACATATTTTTTTGATAAAAAAAATTAAAGAGCATTTGCAAAATAAACTTAAATTGATCAGCCAGTGAGATGTTTGTTCTACTTTGCACCAACCAATTAAAACAATAATCTTAAAACTTTCCAAATTTTTATAAGTTATTCATTATGAAAATGAGAATGCAATGAAATGAGAAACCATGATGAAGAGAGAAAATACAAGATAAAGAAGAAGTTCATGAAGAATACCTACTAAACTACTAAATAGTATGGTGCATTAATACTGTAAATTTTAATGACTAAAAATCTTCAAACTTAAAATAGAAGGTAAGAGAAATGGTTTTCATTACTGCTTTCCAATGTAATATGTACTTTGAGTTAGTGAAAAAGATTAAGTCTTACAGAATATTCTTAAAAAGGGATTTACATGTTATCAGTAAACCTTCATATATTTTCAAGCAAATTTAGATTAATCTCTTTGTAGTTGGATCAAAGCATAATTTTACAGAGACAATATTAGAAGTTACAATTGGTAAATATGAAGAAATCTTTGAGAGCAACAAAGTGTAAGGAAAGTGGATGAACAGGAATAAGTTAGCATTAAAAATGATGACGGAATCACAAGGTGATTATGGTGATGATGAGGCACTAATGATGAAGATGGTACAATACAGGTCAGGTTCTCAACGTTACATGGAACAAGTCACTCCCGAGAATCATGGCGGTTCCTCAGCTAAGGGCCCCACAGTCCCTCCGGGACTGGGGACCCATGAGGGGTAAGTGGTCTGGGACCGGGGTTTTGGGATCCGTTGCCAGGTCCCGAAGGACCCTTGATTCATCCCGGACATGCGTTTGCGAAACATCTGGAATGGACACACGTGAAACTATGTGGTGGTCGCCACAGACGTACCACCAGGAAAGGATAAAAGTCGCTACACACAAAACCAATTAATTACAATGTTTACACATCTACCACAACTGCGATTTACTCTAAACAATAATTTTACTTAAGTTTCCAATTTTAACTAATCTTAATTTATTGACGTTCCTCACTAACTTGAAAAAGCACCACTCATTCATTCTTACACTCTATGAGATGAATCATTTTACTCAAGTGTTAACATGCAGATTTTGAAAACTTGGACAAATTTTCTTTCATAATTTGATGCTTTATAAAGTTCATAATTTTATAATAAAAATATTAACTCAAATTGATATGGACATCGGTTGGTAATTGTAATTACTGCATCTCATTAACATTTAGATATAGCTCCTACATAATTTTAATGGTATTCAATAATAATTGTGTTAGTGCTATGAATGAAGTATCACTCATCACCTAAACAACGTTGAACACCTCAAGAGTCTTCGTCAATTTTTTTTTACCACACTGGCTGTTACCACTAAGGTAGGGTGACTTAAAGAAGGAAACACATTAATCATCACACAGTCAATAGTTGTCTTACCTGAAGTGTGTAGACAATGATTAAAATGACCCTCTGAGCTGCAACTTCTCCACCCATCCAAGTGATGGTTAATTGATTTTCCCTTAATAAAGAATGTAAATAATGTACCAAAATAAAAATAAATGTATTCTTTTAGCCATTTTCATTCTTTTGTTTATGTGTAAGTAGCTAGGATTAGAAACTAGAGACTAGGTACATACAAACTCCACCAACTTAGCCTACTATCTTGATCTTAGCTTTCCCCTCTGCTGCTAAACCTTCAACACTACATCCTGTATTATTTTCTACTTCACTTTTCTCAGTGATTTTATATCATAATTAGTTTTTATAGTCACTTGTTGTACATCTCTCAAGCCATCCCATAATCCATTCAATCTGCATTTTTTAATTTAGTATTATACACTTTTTTACTCCCACACACAAACAGAACAACTTATGTCCTGTAATACTTTTAATGTGCAATATTACATGTAATATCTATTACAGGACGGCCATCAATAATCCAGCAATACGTTATCCTGTTCCATCAGTAATCCGGCACTAATTTCAGCTAGCATAATTTCAAATTTCATCATTATACTGACTCAGAAATTGTGCAGATGGCTGTAAATCCACAGCAGCAAGCCATTGGAAGAGAAAGCAGTGATGAAAATGAGGAAGATGTAGCAGAAAGTCTCTATTGATAGGTTAATTAAGTGTATTCTAACCTAACCACTCTGTAATCCAGCAAAGTCACTAATCCAGCACACTACAGGTCAAAGTGATGCCGGATTAGTGACGGCTGACCTGTACTTGCAATCTTCTCTTAAAAAGAAAGAATAAACAATAATTTCTCTAGACTATAAATAAACATGAGAGTTACAATGAGTTTATAGATTTGTTAGATCATCTAGCATATTCTAGGGATAACCTCTTGTTATGAGAAGCATTTGGGGCAAATTAATTTGATTTTTTTAACATACCAGTTGTCTCCCACCAAGACAGGGTGACCCAAAAATGAAGAAAACTTTCACCATCACTCAATTCATCACTGTCTTGCCTGAGGTATGCCGATACTACAATTTAAAACTGCAAATAGTATCTCCACCTTGCCTTCAGAGTGTAGGCACTGAACTTGCCACCTCCAAGACTCAGGCCCAGTTAACTGGTTTCCTTGAATCCCTTCAGAAATGTTACCCTGCTCACACTCCAACAGCATGTCAAGTCATAAAAGCCACTTGCCCCCACTCACACTTAACACACTTGCTGGATGTCCAAGCCCCTCACACACAAAAACCTCCTTTATCCCCCTTTCCCTCCAACCTTTCCTAAGACGACCCCTACCCCGCCTAACCTCCACTACAGAGTTATATGCCCTCCAAGTCATCCTATTTTGTTCCATCCTCACTAAATGTCTGAACCACCTCAATTCCTTTTCAGCCCTCTGGAAAATACTTTTCGTAACCCCGCACCTTCTAATCTCCAAACTAGGAATTTTCTGCATAATATTCACACCACACATTGCCCTCAGACATGACATCTCCACTTCTTCCAGCCTTCTTGTTGCAACATTCACCACCCATGCTTCACACCCATATAAAAGCATTGGTACCACTATACTCTCATACATTCCCCTTTTCGCCTTTATTTATAATGCTCTTGTCTCCACAGATACAGTAGGGCCACGCTTTACGGCGTTCCGCTAATATGGACGTTTCAAATTATGACCAAAACTCTACACGGCTCTCCCCCACCTGTCTTTCTAATACGGTCACCATGGGCCACCTGGTTTGTTTACATTCTCTAATAATTATACTTATGTGTACCTGTACCTAAATAAACTTACACACTGTGCTGGCATGCAGGTACACAATAAAATTACAAGCGTGTCTTATTAGTCTTGAAGACACCATATTAATAATAATAAAAACACAATAATAATCACTCTGAGGCACATTAAATGTCATATATTACGTTAATATAGACATTTTGATTAATCCATCTATGATATTTTTTACAAAATTATACAGTGGACCCTCGCTATTCGAACATTCTTCATTCCAGAATGCTGTTCAAGTGCTGTTACCAAACAAATTTATTCCCATAAGGAATGATGTAAATTAGATTAGTCCATTTCAGACCCCCAAAAATACACTTATAAAAGCACTTACAATAATAAACTTACATAAAAGGGCGAGTTTGGAGTGTTCGAATAGCGAGGGTCCACTGTATAATAAACATGCTACGTAACATATAAACATGATACATACACCCACAGTAGAATAAACTAACATAAATATGAGATGTTTTTCCAGTCGTCTTTCCGGACTGTCAGAAAGAATAACGTTTTCTCTAGTTCAACACCAAAGAAAATGCATACACAATAGTATTACTGGGGGTAAGTAAAAAATTATTCCTTTCATATGCCTTCACTCAGTGTTATTCCTCCTAAAAATGGTGTTACATGAGAATGGGAGAGTTGCTCTTTATTTATTCTACTTTACCAACATGGAAACAACTTGTACACAATGTAAGGTGTTTATTATGATATAAGATTCACAGACATGGGAATGAATGTGTATCAACCAAAACCAGACGTGTTCATCTGTTTTGTTTACATACTCTGCGGCTCTGTCGTCTCTCATTTACTTGTTTCTCTCTCTCTCTCTCTCTCTCTCTCTCGTTTATTCATTTTTATATCGTTTACTCACCTCTCACCCTACATTAAGACTACAAATATTTTAAGGTAAGTAATGAGTGTACTGTATATGCATTTTATCACTCTAGGGTGCTTTAAATGTTGTAGTAGGTGGGGTGGCCAGGTGGGATACCATACCTCCCACACCTGACTCCTTACAATAAGACCATTAAGACTACAAATATTTTAAGGTAAGTAATGAGCATTTATCGCTCTAGGGCGCTTTAAATGTTGTAGTATATTAAGTGTGGGTGGGCTGGCCAGGAGGGCTACCATACCATACCACACCTGGCTTCTTACAATAAATACTACTTACCTCTCACCCTGAATATCAAATGTTTCAGACTATGGAACAGAACTCTTCTCCAGGCTGAAGGAGTGATAACCTCAAATATACATCTTCAAGGGTGATGGACTGATTACATCATCTACTTTCTGTACTCAACTGAAGCCTACTGTGTAGGCGAAATATTTTGGGTTAAAGATGCCTGACTGTTGCCTATGTGTCTTACTTACCACCTCTCACCCTACATTAAGACTATAAATATTTTGAGGTAAGTAATGAGTGTATTGTGTATATTTTACTTTTCATTGTTTTTTAATGCTTAGTTCTATTGTTAACTTATTATATGTTAGTGTAAACTTGTTATCTGGCATTTATATGCATTTATAAGTGGAAAAAATGGCATTCTGCTTTCCGGCGGTGTGACAATTTAGATGTCCCTCCAAACAAAAAATATCTCTAACCCTTTCTTTATAGTGCAGGCACTGTACTTCCCACATCTAGGACTCAAGTCCTGCTAACTGGTTTCCCTGAATCTCTTCACAAAATATTACCTTGCTCACACTCCAACAGCCTGTCAGGTCCCAAAAACTATTTGCCTCCACTCACTCCTATCTAACAAACTCACACATACCTGTTGTATGTTCAAGCCCCTTGCCCACAAAACCTCTTTTACCCAATCTCTCCATCCTTTCCTAGGATGACCCCTATCCCATCTTCCCTCCATTAAAGTTTTATACAGCCTCCAAGTCATCCTGTTTAGTTCCATCCTCTAAATGACTAAACCACCTCAACCCCTCCTCAGCTCTCTGAATAATACTTTTAGTAACTCCGCACCTCCTAATATACAAATTTCAGACTCCCTGCATAATATTTACACCACACATTGCCCTCAGACACGACATCTCCACTGCCTCCAACCTCCTCCCCACTGTAACATTCACCACCCGTGCTTCACACCCATATAAGTGTGTTAATATCACTGTACTTTCATACATTTTCCTTTGTCTCCAGAGATACCTCAATGCACCACCCACCCTTTTTTCTTTATCAGTTCTATGGTTCACATTGTCTTTCACATGAACAAGAAGCAAGAGTGAGAAAGCACATGCATGAGAAAAAGAAACAGTATGACATTGAAAATCACAGAGTACAGTACAGTATATCCCAGTTGACAGCACTAAATGCAAAGCTTAAGCTTTGATGTGAATTTTGATTTGAATGAAGTACAATGAGACAAAATGGAAAAGAAAGATAAAAAGGCTTAAGAGAGTAAATGAGAAAGATACTGATGGAAAAAATGTGATGGGCAAGAAAATAGTCATATCAATATTATCATAGGATGAAATTCTAAACACGCAGATAATTTTGTAGAATTAAGAGATATGATATAGTATATAGGCATACCTGACTATGATTTATTTCCTTTGTTCAAAACACCTAAACGATCACTACTGCTTACTGCTAACCAAATTTATATTTCCCCACTAAGCCATGATTTTCACCATGATAACCTATTATATATATATATTTTGACTAATATATGTATGAACAGCAGTTTACTTGGTGTTTACTTGGTGTTAAATAACATGCATAATAAGTATATATAAGATTCTTTTTTTGTAAAGAATTTAAGGCCCCATTAATGCTTTCAGTGGCTGTCACATAGAACTATGTCATAGAGACCAGGGTCCCTTATGTAGTTCAATGTCATGAGCTCAGCTCACTCAGAAAAGCTGTGAGCAGTAAATTTTGACTTAGATATCAGAGAATGGGTCTGTGTGGTGGATGAACAGTATAAAAAAAAAATCCTGCCCTTCGCAGTGCATGATGGGAAAAAGCAAAAGTCCAGCCTTATGAATGGTTTAAAAAAGTGACTGTGCAGTGTTTCCTCAGATGGTTTTCATGGTTTTATTGGCTGTCATTTGGTATCATTTGATAGAATGGAAGACATACTACAGAAATAGATTATTTTGATTGGTTTCAGGACTGGAAGTAGCTTTAAATTAAGCTCAAAATAGCAAAAATATTTGATTTTTGCCAATTTTTCAGAGGATGAGTAAGGCCCTCTACACCCCCTGGTCTGTTTTATGGGATTTTAATAGGTCTGATTCAATTATTTTGACACCTTAAACCATGACCAATCATTCCTGGTTATATATTAATATCTAAGAAAGAGAGTATGTGTAAATCTTATAATTTTGTGTGATTATGAATTCAACATGGAAGGCAAATGTAATATAGAAGAAGCTTGGGGACGTGAATAATGAATAAGGAAAAATGTTTTAGTGCAGTGAATGTCTACAGTCAACCCCCGGTGTTCATGAGCGTTGGAGTTCGTTAAAATCGGTGTTCATTAAGTTTTTTCATGAAAATTTTGGCTCGGTGTTCATGAATCCGCTAAATAAGCCACCATGGGCCCCAAGAAAGCTCCTAGTGCCAGCCCTGTGGCACTAGGAAATCATTGCACAATGGACTGATGAGCAAGGCTTTATGGATGAATATCACCCTAACAAAGCTGTTGCAGGCCGTGCTGGCAACCTGTACAATGACAATGTGGTGTCCCATTTCAGGGATGTTTTAAAGAAATGCCAGACACAGAGCTCCCTGGACAGATTTTTTGTGAGAGAAAGTTCCAGTGACTCTCAACCTGGTCCTAGTGGCATTAAAAGAAAAAGGCCAGTAACCCCAGAAAAGAACTTGGCACCTGCAGTGTTAATGGAAGGGGATTCCCCTTCCAAACACTAGCATACTACTCCATCCTCTCCCCTCCTCCCGTCTTCCATACATCAACTCTTCAATAAATGTAAGTGACATGTTATTGCACTATTATTAATTTATTTCTCATTGTTTTGTGTGTAATTTAATGTCTATATGTTGTAAAAAAATATTTTATTTTAATACTTTTGGGTGTCTGGAACAGATGAATTTTATTTCCATTATTTCTTATGGGGAAAATAGATTCGGAGTTCATGATATTCGGATTAATCACTGAAAATCGGGGGCTCACTGTATATTGTTTATTTTGGACTATTTTTAACCCTTAAACTGTCCACACGTAGATATACGTTCACCTGCGTACTGCCCCGAGTATTTTGAAAAAAAAATAGCTTTTTTTTTTTTAAATGAAGAGCGCATTTTTAGAAATAGGATAGGCTAAAAAAAAAAAAAAATTTAGAGCCAGTACTTACCGAGATATACGCCCACGAAGTTGGTGCTAAATGATGTGGTGTCGCAACATGGAGCACTGCCGCTTGTAGAAACAATAAACATTTATCGTTTTTTTTTTTCAATTTTTTTCCATTTTCTGTTGTTTTCATGCTATGATAATAATGTTTTGATGCAGATCTTTTGATATCATTGCCAATTCTTGTTTAGACACAATGGTTTGGTACTGAATTAGTAATCATACTGTCACTAACACACATGTTCACACTGATAAATGAATTTGTACACCTGGTTCAATCACTTACTAGTGTTTACATATATATATACAAGCTATTTACAGGTCCCATTTATGTTTCTAGAAGTCCACCACTGTATGATACTCTAAGAGGCATGGATTCATACAGAGTGCCACTCCACATTGCTGACACATGTATCTTATGTCTTTTCGCACTTGGGGTCGCTGTTTACTGTAAGCCCCACAACACTTTTCTGAGTACTTCTTCTTTGGAGTAGATGGTAATGGTATCAGGCAGTGACAGTTAGGATTATTCGGTTGGGCACTTCCCTTCTGGTTGTGGAGTGACAGGTTGCTGTTGTGGAGTGACAGGTCGCTGTTGTGGGGTGACAGGTCGCTGTGGAG
>WNWK01010382.1:27500-70471 GCA_009830355.1 Cherax destructor | reverse complement strand
GTCAGCAGACTGGTCTGGAGTAACAGAAGTCGGGAGGAACTGAAGTCAGCAGACTAGGCCAGAGAGACCCACAGGTCACGAAGTCTCTGAAGTCAGCAGGCGGGGTGAGGCCCGCAGGTTCAGAAGCCACAGGCGGGTCACAGACTGGTCTGCAGAAACGAAGTCAGCAGGAATAGGAAAGGCCAGCCCCCAGCCACAACATTGGGTGTGATGATTTCCCCAGTGGTACCGGGCCCGGCAGGTTAACACTAAGGACAGTTTGCTAGGGGGCGCAACAGTTATCTGTCCCATTCTCTCCACCTGAAGAAAAACTATTTTTTTATGTTGTGTGCAGCTTGGCTCCTTTCAATTACTTTTGCTCTTTTATTTGTTGTGCTCAAATTTTTTATTTCAAAATCATGTTCATATTTTCTTCGTTTACCTGTTTTACCATTTTATTTTATGCAGTGTTCACTGTTGTGCTCCATATTTTATTTTGCAGTGTCTCATTTTTTAATTTTTTGCAGAGCATAGTGCATTTGTTTGTCAAACAAATTTGTTTAATTTTCATTGTGAAAAGTACCAGGATAATGTGTATCGAAAAGGGGGTTTTGGGAGGTTGCCTTTTGGGGATGTCTCCATTTACCTGGGAGGTAAAACGTGCCCTTTGGGTGTGCCCTAATAGAGGTTCCAGGGTTTTGGGAAGAATACCGCGGGCTGTGCAAAAGGAAAAGGCGCGGCTTTCCAGGAATTTTGGATGAATGAAGTAAGGTGTGTGTGGGACGAGGGGTAAACTGTGAAGGGGGGGATTTCATAGTGGAAAGGGTGGGGCCCCCGATTTTCCAGAAAACATGCCCCTGAGGGTGAGGGGCGGGGACACTGGGTCTCAGGCCCTGGTTAGGATAGGGCCCTTGCGGGTTGTTTTTCTGATATATTAATTTACAGCTGGGTGATTTCTGAGGATGGGGGTCTGATGGGGGGAAAAGTCCCCCGGAGGAGATGGGGGACTGAGTCCGGGGGGGTGAGTTGGTTAGGACTGAGGTTGTGGATCTGTACATCAGGGTGGAGGGCAAGATGTATGGAGGTGCAGGGGGGGTCTAAAAAAAACTGTGGGGGCGTGGAGGGAGACGGGTCCTCACACCTGCCAGAGATCCTGTAAAATGCATGGGTGAGGTAGCAAGTAAAAAAAATGGTATTTAGGGGTGAGAGGAGGAAGGGGACAGTGGGGGCGGGGATTGCAGACTATAGGCAAAGACTGTGACAATCATGGGGCTGTGGTTAAATCTGGGAGGCAAAAAACCCCCTTTTACTGTATTCGGTGGACATGTAATGAAAATGGTCTGGGGGCCCAGGCTAAAAGGAATGGGTAGAGTTGCCCTTTTGGGTATGGTATAGATGTAGGTTTTCTTAAGAGCATAATTAAAATTGGCGTGACTTGTTGATAAAGGTTAAGTGTGATGGGGGGGCGGGTGTCTAAAGGGGTGGAGTTGCTGTTGTTATAATGGAATCGAGCCCTTTCTTTTGATGGCTTGGGAGGGGGGGGGTGATGGGGGGTTTGGAGGGTAGATGGGGTGGGGGTGTTCGGTGTGTTTTGTTGGGGTCTATATGCCGCAATAATTGTAGAAGGGTGGGGGATTTTGTAGGGTTATTTATTTACTGGGGGAGGGTTGCCGGATATAACCATAAGGGGGTATAACTGTTTATACGTAAAAAGGATGTGGAACCCAGGGGGGGGGGGTTTTTTGAGGATGTCTGGGTGGTGGGGAATGATAGATGTGGTTGGTGGGAGGGGGTGGCAAGTGGAACATCCTTTATTCGGGGGGTGTTACAAAAGAGCGATATCTATTAGAAATAGACATTTTCAGTGAACACTAGAAAGAATTTGCCCCCCTAGCATCCAGCCTGTTACTGGGTTTTTGCAAAAAGTTAGTATCCTGGTCCAGTTATCCGACATTTTTCTATAGTATCATGGATTTAAACGAGAGGTACAACAAAAATTAAATTTAATAAATTTATTAACAAAGAAAAAAGTCTAAGGTATAAAAGAAATCAATTTAAATTAAATTAGATTTTAAATTAGAGATTAGGTCTTACACTTTTTTCAAAACAATTTTATTGTGTGAAGGCACATATATTTTAAATGGTTCTTATTACCATCTGGTACAATGTCAGAATTTACAATAATATTCAGATATAAACAAATATGTTATGTGTGCTCAGGTAACTCGTTAAGACTCGACTGTGCCCGACTGAAGTTTCTCATAAGCAACTTTCTAACAGACATCAAACAGCTTGCGAAAAAAAAAAAATGCCCAAATTTTCCAAACAGCAATATAGCAACACCAAAACAAGCGCCAGGAACAAGGAGATAGAATAACGCCCCTAACGGGGGACCATCAGCAGATCCTCCAAAATAGTCAAAAAACCCCCCTTAATACTGAATCTAAGTTCAGATAACCAAAACCCGACTGGACTGCACAGATCCCAAAAACAAATTGGTCAGAAGTATAGCAGAGACCTGAGTTATCTCAGAGTGTAAAGTGACACAAACCCTTAAAACCGAAATCACTAAGTCTGGGGTATTCTTTTGGAACAGAGTTACACAGAGTCCAGAGAAGTATGTTCTCACCAAACCAATATTCCAAAAAGAGTCAAAGGCGAAAAAAGAGAAAAAGAGGGCCCCCCAACGAGGGGCAGAGAGGAGGAAAAGGGGAGTCACCTCCCCGGTGTGACACGTGACTGGGATTTAAATGCTGCCCAGCAATTTCCCGAGAAGCCGGCAGTATAAAAAGGGGCGCTAGTTAGCGAGGTAGTTCGCCCCCAGGCAGCTCTCAACACCCCGAACATATGAGCAAAATTTAACATGTAAAATCCTACCTACTAATATAGCTAAGTCAAATAATAATATAAAGAAAGATATTGACGATTTAGCATTATCGAAAATATCACAATATAAAATAATAAGAAATGGAAATATACATCATAATTCAATAATAAACATGTATATCATTGTCCCCATTCGGGGGTTGAATAGGGGAAATATGCGGGCCCGGTAGATAGGTTTATGTCACAGGGGATATGATGTCACCAGGGTTTCAAACAATTGATGGGGGGCCCCTGATCACGGGGGGTGTGATGGGGGAGGGAGTTGGGGGGGTATGGTTCAGGGGTTCGGGGGCTATTGGAAGCTAAATGTGAATTACTAAAGGTGGGGGGAGGCTAGGATTTTTTGAAGAGTGGTGTGTGGGGTTATGGAGGGGGGGAAGCATGGAGAAGACTTGTAGGATGGGGGGAGGTGGGCGAAACCTGCCAAAGGAGTATTTAATGAAAGGGAAAGGGGGAGGAGAACCAATGGAGGTAGGGGTGCAGAAATACCTTGAGGGCAGTTAAAAATTGTTATGGTGGCGTGAGGTCATATCAGGTGGAAAAAAAGGGGGTTTAAAAGGAAAAATTGAAAAAATACAGAATGAGCTTTTTGATGCTGTAATGCGGGGGGGTCAAGATATATTGGGGGGACAGGTCGTCTGTGAATATCTTGCGAAGGTTCGGAAAAAGAAGGAGAGGGGATGACTGTGCTGGGGTTAGGGGGACTGAGGGTGGGGATGGGAAGTAGAGGGAAAAAGTTATGCACGACTGGGCGTGGGTGTATATGTGGTCAAGGGGTTTGGGAAAAGGGCATTGACAAAGGGAAAAGGGGGGGGGAGTAAAAAGATATATTGACTGAGGGTATTAGGAGGTATTGGGAGAGGAGTTGGAATGAATTAGCAGTGAGATCCTGAAGGGAAGTTGGACTCTTAATGAAAGAAGAAAATGGGGTGTGTATTTATGAGGATTTCCCCTTGCATTGTAACACTTTAGAAGGCTTTGGTTAGCTTATTTAATCAGATGAAGAAGCAGTGGTGCATGGGGTTTGCAGGAACCGGTGGGGTGGTGCTTGTACAGAAGGTGAAAGTGGGGGGCAGGGAGGGATTATAGAGCACTCTTGTTGTGTGCCAATTATAAGATATTTGCAAGTGCTGACAATAGGATAAAAAGGTAAAGAAAAGGTGATTGAGGCAAGTCATTATGACAAAGTGTAAGAATGGGGAGGTTTATGGGGGTAGAGGGGAAACACCTTTCCAAAACTATTAAAAAGTGTGCTTGGGGGTTTACAGAGGGTTAAGAGCTGAGCAGGGTAAGGGCTGATTTTGGTGGGGAGGTACAGTGCATGTAGGGGGGATTGGGTTAGGTGAGTATGGAGGGTGGGTGAAAAAGGGGATGACTTGAAAATTTCGGATGACTAAGTTCTAGGGACCCTTTTTATTTTGTGATGGCGGGGATGACTGAGGACTAGCAAAAAGGGGGGATCTGTAGGTGGGGAGGAGGATGGGGGTGCTCTTAAAGTGGTATAAGGCATAACTTAGGTTCGGGTTGTAGTCAAGGGGGTGAGGGGCTATCCTGGTGGACCTCGGGGTGTGTATAAACTTGTGCTAATGATGAGGATATTACGTTGTAGTGTCTAGATCATCGTGTGGCATTTGTGCGCACAATTAACAATTATTATGTGTAAAAATTATGGATACTTTTGTTATATAAGATGGAATACTGTGCTTGTACAGTTTAAGGAAGGTGTGGTGGTGAACTGTGTGTGATGGGTTTGGCACATTGGTCAACATGAGGGAAATTTAAATAGGAATGTCATGTTATTATGTTGGGTTATTTGGTGTGGTGTATTTAAACTATTGGCAAGAACCCCAAAAAATGATTAATTATGACAATGTATGCATAAGTATTATTGTATAACTATTTCCAGTGGGTGTTAACATCATATTTTTAAAAACAAAAAATACCTCATGTATGTGGTGTTATGTCGGTGTAAAAGCCTTAGGGAATACTGTAAAATTTAAAAGTATATAGTGACAGAATGGTTATTGTACTCCACTGTAACCTTTTATTAATCATGGGCTTATAGCCTTATGTACATATTTATGTCTTTTCCATACAATATAAAACATGTGTTATAGGTTAGGGGGGGGGTATTATCGGGGGGGTATTATCGGGGGGGGTGTAAATTTTATATAAGGCCAGCAGTATCCATTAGATACCAAGATTTCACTCTGTATTAGTTCCAGGCTGTTGTTGTATAGTCAAGGTCACCTAGGTGGGGATGGATTTTTATTTAGGGATTACATGTGTTATATGTGGTGTTGTTGTGGTGTAGTGATCTTTTGGGAGCAAAATTGTATACACGGCAAGACTGGTTATTGTACTTAAACTGTAATAACTTTGCTTCTTGCTTTGTAATTCTGTCTTCATGTACATATTATGTTTTTTAAAACATTATACATAAACTTTTTACTGTTAATATGTTACGGGGATATAGGATTTTGTGCTTTATTAATGTGGGGAAAGGTTCGTGGCCTGGGTGAATATGTTTCAATATATTTTAGTGTTTCTCAAGCTTATTTTTTTTTTTTTTGGTGGTTGTCATGTAATGCCAATAAGTTTTAGTGTTTTTTTTTGGAAATTTTTTGGGAGTAGGTGTATTGTGTGCGTATACAAGTATGCCAGTTTTCCCAGCGTGCGTTCTTCTTTTTTTGATTCGCCGGGCCCCTCCCGGCCGGGGCCCTTTTCCCCAAGTGGGGGCCCCGGCCTTGGCCCCCTTTCCCAGGAGTATCTCAGACTAATGTCTGCCAGGGGAGGAGGTAAAAGGCCCCCTCACTTTGGGACCAACTGTCCCCAGGCCTAGTATTCCCGCCCTCACGGGGCCGTGGGGAAAGTGGGTCTCTCTGGTCTGAGATCTTCCCAGCCCCAGGGAGCTAAGGGGAATCAGATTTGGGAGCTGCAGAGGAAGCAAGCTCCAGTTTTGGCCCCTACCCTGCCCTAAAAGGGCTGGGCATGGTTCTTCCTCCCATGTGTCATTGTTCTTTGGGGAATATGTACCAGTTATTTTTTTTTTTGTACATTAGGGTTTTTTTTTTTGTAATGTTTAATGTTTAACTTTGTATGAATAACAAAAAAGGCACAAAAATAAACGGGAACAATATACACAAACCCGAAATAGAAAAAGGGGGCTAACGACGCTTTCGGTCAGACTTGGACCATTTACAAAGTGACACTAACACAAAAAAAATAGAAGGGGTAATATAGGCCAGCAGAAAAAAGGAGGGCACAAGAAAGTGGTGGAGGAGTAAAGTGGAAGTAGTAGTAGGGAGTCAGTATATTCTAGGAAAGGGAGCACTGCAAAAAAAGCGGCCCGCATAGGGCCCCAAAAAAAAAAAAAAAAAAAACCCCAGGGGAAAAAGAAAAAAGAAAAGGGGGGAAGAGATAGAAGGGGAAGAAATCAGGTTTTTTTGGGTGTTCTGAAGTTTGGAGCATTTAAAAATGTAATGGGAGAAAAGCATCTAGAGAGACAAAGCCAGGGCTAAGATTCATACAGGCAAAGTTGTGTACAAGGGGGGATTTAACCAAACGGATGTGAAAATTGGACGTAGGGTAGAAGTTTAGCAGAAGACCAATCAATAGGGTGAATGTTACCGACATGACGAAAAAAGGATTTTTTGGGGCGGCAAGCCTAACACTATTTTTTTGCTCCCCAAGTCTGTGGGGAAAAAGATCGGCCAGTTTCTCCAAAGTGCTGAGGAGGACAGGGGGGAACAAGAAATAGAGTAACACCAGGGGAATCTATAAGGAGGGGAAAGGGATGAACGATTAGTGCGAAGAGGGAGCTGGCGTAAAGTAAGTTTGAAGTCTAAGGAACGGGAAATTGTAGAGATTAGAGAGACCAGAGATGTAGGGGAAAGGGAGGGACAGGAGAGTTCAAGGAGTAGAGAGTTTAGAGAAGAAAGTCCCTTCAGCACAAGAGAAAGCAGAGTCTATGGGGGGGTACCAAGACGGGAAAATAATTATGAAAGTGGAAATTTTTGCTTCAAGGAACTGAGGATCCTCGGAGAGCACGGAAAAAAAAGGGAGATAAGAACACTTTTCTTTACAGAGGAAGCATGATAAGAAAAGTAGTGAATATACATTACTGTGCATAGGCTTGCGGTACACGGAAAAATCAAAACCTGTAACTGAGAGGAAATGAACATCAAGGAAAGGAAGCAAAGTTAATTCCCAATCAGCTTTAAACTTAATGGAAGGTTCAAGATTATTAAGAGCATCTAGAAAAGGTTGGAAGAGACTTGAGTCATGGCCAAAAAAAAAGTGTCATCACATAGGGAGCCAGAGGGAAAGGGCGTACATCAATAGTGGAAGAAAAAAAGTTTGAAGTATTCCATGTAAAGATTACAAGAACAGGAGATAGAGGAGAGCCATAGTGACACCAAAGGTTTGAGAATAATATTTACCTTGAAAAAAAAAAATTAGAGTCCCACAAAGGCGGATAAGATAAAAAAAAAATCATAGGTATAGGGAGATGAAGTAACCCTTTATTGCCCCTTCTGAGAAAATTAATTAAAGGGCATCATCCAGAGGGGCATTTGTGAAGAGGGACTCGACATCAAGACTAAGCTTCTTACAGGTCGGGGAGGGCGAACCCGTTCGATGAAGTCTTGAGAGGACGAAGTGGGCAGGAGAAAAAATACTAAGAAAGGGGGTGAGGGTTTTTGGGTACCAAAAAGCAAGAGAATAAAGAAAAACCTCAGAAGATATGATGGGACGCAGAGGAATATCAGGTTTTTGAGTTTTGGGGGCCATAGGGAAAAAGGGCAGAAGGGACAGATGACAGAAAACGTTTAACAAGGTTAAAGTCAGAAAGGGCAGAGGTCGGAGAGAGTCTTAAGTTTCTTGTTGAATTTTTCCTGATGGGTCAAGAGGGTTGGAAACGGGGGAGTGTAGGTACGAGTCAGAGAGCAAGACATCGGCTTTACAGGTAATTTTCGGTAAGGATAACTCCAATTCCTTTTTCAGGGGAGAGGATGACAATGTTAGTGTTAGATTTAAGAGAAGAAAGGGCAAGTTGATAGCGGCGAGGAAGTGATGGTTCTTGAAAACAGGCTATCAAGAGCAGGAAGAACGCCACGAAAAGGGGCAGATCAGGAAGATTATTATTACGAGAGGAGACTGGGGAAAAAATAAAAAAGCTAATCATTAATACCAGCGAGGGGCAGGTGAAGAAAAAAGGAAAGACCGAAACCAAGCAGTTCAACCTCATGTTGGGGGAGTACGAAGACAGATTAGAACACAGTCGGAAGGGGGAATTTTTACCAAGGGCTGTCTGAGATGAGACGTTGAAGTTTGTTTGTAGTTTGGAAGAATGCATTTGTGAATTCAGGCGAGCAGTGTCAAAAAGGGCGGTAGTGAGAAAGGGTTTCAAAATCTTGTGGAAAGAAAAAGATAGCACGTTGATGCTGAGGAGGGAAAAAAGGCATCTTCAACCTGAGACTTAGTAGAAATAATGAGCTTTGGAGTTGGGAAAAAGGGGTGATCAGGGAAAAAAGTGCCCAGTGGGTTGGGTTTCAGGAAATGGGAGAAGGAAGGGGGGAGAACCTGCATAAATAACAAAAAAAAAAGGGCCCAAAACCGTGATGAACAATACACACACAACCGCCCTAGAAGAGAGGAGCTAATGACGACGTTTCGGTCTGACTTGGGCCATTTACAAAGTACACTAACACAAAAAACGGGTAGAAGGGGGGTAATAGGCCACAGAAAAGGGAAAGGGACAAGAAAGGGGGGGGGTAATAGTGGAAGTAGTAGTGGTAGGGGGAAATAGTAGTAGTGGAGTCAGTCAATTTTAGGAAAAAGGAGCACTGCAAGAAAGCTGGGGGCCCCATGATTATGGTCCAAGTCGGGCCAAAACGTCGTCGTTAGCCCCCCTTTTATGTGCTTTTGGGGGTATTTAACTTTGCATGTTTTATATGTCTTTGATTTGTGTTTTTGTACATTTTTAAATTTTTAAATAAAATAAAAAAAAATTATTCATGTTATTGTTTTGTTTGAACCAATTCAGTCCTAGAGTGAATAATTAAAGAAAAAGTGTTATTGTTGCTCTGAGTAATTTTTTTGCCTCAGTGAATTTTTGTTATTCTTCTAGTTATATTTTCTGTGTGGGGTTTTTTTATTGAGTCATTGATTTTTTAAAAAACTTTCTATGGAATTTAATTGTTATGCGGATTATATTTTCCTTTCATAAATTTTCATATTGTTATTTTTTTATTTTCTAGTGATAAATTATAATTCATTGCGTTGGGATGTTTTCGGCAAATGCGCATAAGGCCGGAGTCCGGGAAGTGGATTTAAATTTTCCCGGCTTTTTGCCACTTAAGGTTTTTATACAAAGAGGATAAGGGAAAATCAGTATTGCAGAGATGTGGTTTGGGTTTGGGAGGAGAATATATACCCATGCGATTTATTTTTGCGAGCGATGGGTGTGGTTCGAGAATTTTTTCGCGTTTTTTACAGTGGGTGGGGGGGGTTTTATCTGTATTGCGGACGCTTAGTTTAGAGGTGGGAGGGGTGGATAGGGGGGTGAGAATGGGTGTTATATTTGGTTGTAGTTTTTGTATATATATCTTGGGCGTACGGGGGGGGAGTGGGGGAACGAAAACGGATAAAGTAATTTTCGGGGAAAAGGTAGGAGAGGGATTTTCGGAGGGTACCGGGGTCTGACTATTAGGGTGTTGGGGTTTTGTAAAGTAAAGGGGGTTTGAACGGGGTGGACTCCCGGAGAGAGGGAGTGGGGAGCAAGTGAGGATGTGCTGTGAACAGCTAGATCTCTGGTTAAAGGGTTTTGTTATTTTGCATGCGGTGTGACTCTAGGTTCTAGTGGTAGGTGGGCCTGGGAAAACAGTGCAAACCCTGGGGGTGCCTTTTCGGAGTTTGATGTCATTGTTATAGTGTTTTTTTTTGGAACCGTTTAATTTCTTTTATCTTGTTTTTGAGTGTCCTGAGCCTTATATCAATATACTCTGCTTTGGTATGTGTAGATTTGGTTTTTGGGGGATCTAAGATAAAATGATGTGTTGTGCGTGAGATGTGTGGATGCCATGAAAGTAGAAGGAAATTTTTTTTTTTCAGTTAATGAGGGTTTTGAGTTAAACATTTTGAGACATGTTATCGTTATCAGGGTTGTATACGGTAGGTCCCGCTGATCTTTGGCTTATTGTGAGTAGTACATGTTTTGGGGGCCATGGCCATGGCGCCTTATATGCATGTGTTTTTTATTAATTCTGTCATATGATTGGTGTATTTTTTACTTTATGCATTTGTCATTATTTCATGTAAACTTTGTTTAGTTTTTTTATTAAATTTTGAGCTACTTTTGTGTCATCTGATGTATAGTTTTGTTATTTGGCTTACTGGTCATTGTTATAATTGGTACGATTTCAACACACCATGTACAATTTTTCATTTTTGGATGGGTGTTCTTTTGGAGCCCCTTTTGAGGTGATCAATGTTTTTTTGTACGAGGTACTTCAGTATGTGTGGAATGGTGTTTTGTTTTAACGATCAGTAAGTATATGTTTGTACAATATTTGGAGTGTGTGTTCCGAGGACAGGGTTTACTTTTGATTTCTGTGGCAAGCATATGTTGGTGCCTGGCCAACTGGGGTAAATTTTGAATCTGTATTAAAGTTTCGGGGGCATTGTATCTTGGGATCCCCAGACAAGATCCTTTGTTTTTTGAGTTTTATATGTGTAGCAAAGTGCCATGGGGGACTGGGGTTTTTATCATGAAGGCTCGGGATGGGGTGAGGTTGTTGAGGTGGGGGGTATGTGCATGGGTCTTTTATGTTTTTTTGTCTGTCAATGTACAGGTGTTTTTTGGTTTTTAAAAGCCTTTTGTCATTATCCATGTAAACTTTGTTTGTGGTTTTTTTTTTAGCTATTTTTGATGTTTTTGATTTTGGTATTATATTAATTTACTGGTTCCCCGTACAGTATGGTTTAAAATCATATTTCTGATGTATGTATTTGATTGTTCTGCCTGATGGCGTTATTTTTACTTTTTTGGTAATATTATATTTTAAATAATAAAAAAAAAATGACAAAGCAAGTAGGGAGAGTTGAAGGTTTTAAACTAATGGGGGGAATTTGGGGGAGATACAAGCAACTTTTGGGGGAAAAGGGGGACTTGGGACAGGAGGAGGGGGGAAGAGGGGAAAGCAAATGCATTGTTAGAAGCAGACAAATTTTGGCCAGGGGGGGGGGAAGGAAAAGAAAAGGATTGGTGGAATGAGAGGTAAAAGGGTAAAAGAAAAAAAAACATTTATGATGATTTTTTACTAACAAATGTATAAGATATAAAATATGGGTATATGGAGAGTAAAAAGGGGGAAGAGAGTGCAAAAAAGAGCAATGAAGAGGGAAAGGCACTGAGAATAAAAAAAAAAAAAAAGGAATAAATGGTTAAAAAAACAGAGAACGAATGGTTTTTTTATCAAAAAAAGAAAAGGAGAGATAGATGGGGAGTTGCAGGATTGGATGATGGGGGGAATATTTTAAGAATTTTTTAAATGTTGATGAAAAAGGAAATATTGCAGCTTTTCCGGGGAGGATAAATCTTTTAGAATGGGGATAAGTGTAGTAGTGGTTGGACTTTTGTTCTGAAATGTTTGAAAGAAGGAAGGCCTGGGATTGGCAGTGAGCATGTATAGTTCCTTTATAAAAAAGAAATTGGACAAAAGAGATTGTAAAAAATAGGGAATAAGTTTCCCGGGATACCAGGTAAAGTGTGGGGTGGGGTTATTATTGAAAGAATTAGAGGTAAGAGAGAAGTAGGATTGCAGATGAACAAGGAGACTTTAGAATAGGTAGGTGATGTGTACATCAAGTGTTTACACAAAGCATATAAGTGAACAATATTTAAAAAAAAGTAGAGAAGTTCTCATTGCATTTATGGATTTAGAAAAGGCATTTGATAGAGTAGATAGGGGAGCAATATGGCAGATGTTGCAAATGTATGGAATAGCCAGGAAGTTACTAAATGCTCAGGTTAGGGTGAGTAGGAGAGAGGGAGATTACTTCCCAGTAAAAGTAGGCCTTAGGCCCCGTGTAATGTCACAATGGTTGTTTAACATATTCATAGACGGGGTTGTAAAATAAATAAATGCTAGGGTGTTGGGGAGAGGGGTGGGATTAAATTACGGAGAATCAAATACAAAATGGGAGTTGACACAGTTACTGTTTGCTGATGATACTTTGGTTTTTGGAGATTCTAATGAAAAGTTGCAAAGGTTAGTGCACGAGTTTGGGAGCGTCTGTAAAAGAAGAAAATTGAAAGTGAACATAGATAAGATTAAGGTGATGAGGGTATCAAACGGTTTAGATAAAGAAAATTGGATATCACATTGGAGGGAGGGAGTATGGAAGAAGTGAATGTGTTCAGATATCTGGGAATTGACTTGTCAGCATATGTGCTTATGAAGGATGAGGTTAACCATAGAAATGATGAAGAAAAAAAGGTGAGTGGTGCTTTGAGGTATCTGTGAAGAGAAAAAACGTTATCCATGGAGGCAAAGAAGTGAATGTACAAGAGTATAGTGGTACCAACACTCTTATATGGGTGTAAAGATTGGGTTGTAAATGTTTTAGCAAGGAGGAGGCTGGAAGCAGTGGAGATGTCGTGTCTAAGGGAAATGTGTGATGTAAATATTATGCAGAGAATTCGTAGTGTGGAAATTAGGGAAAGGTGTGACGTTATTAAAAGTATTAGTTAGAGAGCTGAAGAGGGGCTGTTGAGGTGGTTTGGTCATTTAGAGAGGATGAAACAATGTAGGATTTGGAGAGCATATAAATCTGTAGTGGAAGGAATGTGGGGTAGGGGTTATCCTAGAAAAGGTTGGAGGGAGGGAGCAAAGGAGGTTTTGTGTGAGAGGGGCTTGGACTTCCAGCTGTTGGAGTGTGAACAATAGCTGTTGGAGTGTGAACAATAGCTGTTGGAGTGTGAACAGGGTAATATTTTGTGAAGGGAGGGGTTTTCGATATTGGCAGGTTAGAGGTACATCTAAATTGTCATATCCGAGCGCCTCTGCAAAGACAGTGATTATGCAGGAGTAATGGTGAAAGCGTTGAATGATGATGAAAGCTTTGTTTTTTGTTTTTGGGTCACACTGCCTTGGTAGGAAACAGCCGGTGTTAAAAATATATAAAAAATAAAAAATCATTTTATAAAAGGTGTTAAGCATGATAATTATATGATCATTTTCAAGCGACCTGGAAAGAGTATCTGCTAAATGTGTTGTTCTCCCTTCATGTGATGGTTATCTATATTAAACGGCTGGATGCGCAGATCACTGCCCATAAAGCAAGTATTTTTAATTATCATACTATGTATGAACGTGAGATGGTCGTGACCTCAGTTGACCAAAAGTTTATTAAGTAACACCCTTGAGTAGCGTCAGTGTCAGGTGAGTGCCTCTAACTTTGCAGAGTAAACACACACAGGATGCAACAACTGCTGCTCTGATTTTTGAAGAAGCACCGCACCAATACCCTCCTTGCTATATTGAAATCAGGACTCTACACTATTGGAGCTGTGGAGAGTAAAAGTTTCAAACACTCAAAAACTCTAGAAAACTTTATCCAATGCAAACTTCTGTTTTCAACTGGTAAGTTAAGGTGTGAGTCACATGTTAGTAATTTGTACGAAATTTCTTGTAAAATCAGGCCATGCCAAGGATACCCATTAAGGCTTTCATATTAATAAGGCCTTCAATGTTAGGTGAGACTTCACCTTGACCAATGACATGGCCCAAGAAAATTAACTTGGCTTGTCCAAATTCACATTGTATCAGCTGGACCTTCAAGTGGAATTGGTGGAGCCTAAATGAAGCCTCTTCCGTTCCAAGTGTTGGTCCTAACAATGATAAGTTCATCAAGATATGCGTCAGCAAAGGCAGAAATCTCTTTCACCCTTATTAACGACACAGACCCGGAGGCACACAGGTATAAGGTACTAATGAATACTGGTCGAAAATTTACGTAGATCATCAATTAACAGCTGCAACCACATCTTGACGTATTCACCTTCATTTCAGCCTTAAATCGGTGAGGTAAATAATAAAGAAAATCATGCTGCCAAAAATTATATTTCGAAACTCGAGATGATTATGATTCACAAGGACTTTTTTGTAGAATCATTATTAAATCTTGACATTCAAAATTTTTAAATAAAATAGGGAAAGGCCCGACAATAGGCTAAAAAAGAATAAATAAATAAAATATATCTAATCCATATTATTGTACATCCTTGAGTCATCTTGGTCCATGGCAATGGTCGTCTTCAAGAGTATCATAGTGAGGGTCCTCAGTGACGGATCATAAGACAGAGTACATAAAGAATATGCCAGAGCTCAGGCCAGAACTTCCACTGTATGCTATGTATGCCTATTGCCTGTAGTAGTGATGACCCATATCCCGGGCCCCAGAATATTGAGCTATTTGATGCTGGGTAGGTATTTCCTCCGTTTCCATTCACCATGACGTAGTCCAGTGTGCATCCAGTTGTATTGTAAATATTCATAATTATTACAATTTGGAGTGTTCTGCCCGCAGGAGCCTGTGGAAAAAGGGATGGGCATTATTCAAGAAAGTCTGAGGGAAAAGGAGAGACCCTTATTCAGATTATGGGAAATGAGTCAAATTAGATACGTGAGAATTTTAAAAGAAGAGATAAATAAAGAGAAGAGTTTCTAGAATACGAGTGTCATTGAAAGTTTGACTTAATTATCTGTGGCTGACAGATTACTAGATATTTTTAATTCGTAAAAACCCTTTTTAGAGCAAATTTATCGGTAATAAGATACTACCAATTAAATAAATAAAGCTACTTTGGGTAAGTAAGCATTTATAAAGATCTATTATGCTAATGGAACTATAAAACGTAATAAAATGTTTTTTAACCCTATACAAGCCACACGCTGAAAAAACCCAAAAAATTAACATATAAATGTCAGACTTCGGTTTCATGAAACGGGGCATGAGGATTACTTCAACATCTCTGGTTTCGGGGAAGTAAAGAAAGCTTTTTCATAAAATTATTCCCAGATAAACAAGTAGCAACACCACTATTCTTCTGATATACATAAGAAACATTAAACAACAAGTTATCCAGAGTAACTCTTACAGATTATCTGAAGCTGAAGAGGAGAATAAAAACAACTGTTTGAGGAAAGACTATAAGAATGACTGACAGAAAAACTGCCCACAAAGATGGCTATTCGGTTTCAATTCTTCTGTGTAAAAGTCACTTTCGTGACATTAAGAGAAAGAGGACTATATACGGAATACAAACTGCGTGGAACAAGAACACTGAATATTTTCGCTGTTGGACAAGTAAAAATAACTTACCACAATCCACCATTCACACTGTGTCAGCCCAGAATGCATCAGACCGCTCAAAAAACCCCGGGGGTGCTGAACGTGCTGAAGTTTCCGGTCACAGTTGTGTTGATAAAGCTGCAAAATATCAAAGGTAATTATTCACAGAGCTGAGGACGGAAGGAAGACGAGAAAGATTGTTACAACAACAAAGATGATGTGCCGTATTGCTATTATTATTATTATTATTATTATTATTATTATTATTATTATTATTATTATTATTATTATTATTATTATTATTATTATTATTATTATTATTTTTTTTTTGTTATTATTTATAAATAATAACAATTATTATTTCTATAATTATTACAGCAAAAATATAGGTAATCTCATTTGCTCGGGAAAAACAACTCACCAAATGACAGGAGTTTAGTACAGGACAGATGGTGATGTTAAAACCTTTTTTTTTTAAAACGCTGTCTGATGAATATTTTAAAATTGAAGGTGGGAGAAAAGAGATTCCGGGGACAGGGACTGGTACCGTCAACACGTCACCATAATGACGTTAACACAAGAAGAAATTAGTGTTTGCTTCTGAAATCAAATTATTTTTATCATTTACATTTTTTTTAAAATCTTATTCTGTTTATTGCGTGCGTGGGGGGGGGGCATTTACCTGTTCAAAACCCCTGGGCATTTTGGGGGGTTTAGAGCACTACGTTGTACGGTCCCGGAGCTCGGGGAACACTCAGCTCTATCAATAGGTACAGGGGGAAAAACATTGGAAGTTTTTAAGATACCTGCTGTCCATATAAGTAGAATAGACAAAATTAACCTAATTTGCCTGAAAGGGTTTTTCCTAACTAGGGCTTTTTTTCATGTAGTAAATCTTTATGTAATTTCTGTATACATTGTATATGTACTTGTAGAAATAATAATTATTATTTTTTTTTTATTTCATTACTAATTTTTTTTTTCTTAAGTCTCTGTTGTTTTTTTTCTTAAACCCAAGAATGGTTTTTTCCAACTGGACCACTGGCTTATTCATTGATAAAAACTAACAACATAGAATTTTTCCCCAGCATCGGGGGCTCATTTGTTACGGGGAAAAAAAAGGAAATTTTTGCCGAATGGGTCACTGTTCTATAAGATATAAGAGGAACACATTTTTTTCCCCCCATCCTGGTTCCCTTTCCCATGTTAAGATGAACTCAACTAATTACGATTGGGGGAATATTGACAACACATATGGAAAGTAGGTACCCCAAGAAGATGAAACTTTTATTTAAAAAAAATGTTTTTTGGGGGCTAGCCCCAAAAAAATTTCCCGAAAAAATTTGTTTTTCGCTCTTTTCTTTTTTTTTTTTTTTTTAAACAGCATACATACAGTATTGTTATAAAAAGGTTTTTTTAAAAAAAAATTTAAATTTAAAAAAACAAAATTTTGGGTTTGGCAACAGATTTGATATCGTGAAAATTGGGTGTCAAAATTGTTTGGGGACTGTCTACTGATAAAGCAAGTCCAAATCTAATTTTCGTCACCGAAATAAAGTTAAAAATTTTTGGATTTTTTTTTAAAATTTTGCCATTTAACTCCCAGAAAAAAAAAAAAAAAAAAAAATATGAAAACCATTCCATCAGATTGTTTTAAAAAATTTATTATTGAATGATTATGTGAAAAAAAAATTTTAATTCTTTTTATTATTAATTTTTTAACAGAAAAAATAGCAAAAAAGGGAAAAACTACTCGTCTTTTCATCCCAGGACTGACATTTACTCTTGTTCACTTGACAAGTTTCTCTGATACTTTAACTGATTTTCACGAATATTTCCAGGATGATTTACATAAGCACTTCACTATTCCATTTTAACATGATCTTCATCACACTATTACTTTTTACTTTAAAATTTATCATCCAATGTAAAATATATTTTTTTCTCTTCAAGATTTACTGATATTTATCACATGTGACTGTCAAGATTTTTATTTATATTTTTTTCTTTTTTCTTTATTTTTCCTGACTGAACTGAATTCATTCCCGTTCCCACCCTGCACGTATGTATTTTCCACTGTGTCATTTACTCTGCAAATCTTAGTCTAATATTTGCTTTTTAAAAATTTTTTTAACCAGTGACTATCTCTATTATTTTTTCCCAAAATTTTATAGGTCAAAGTGGTCAGTAATCTGTCTATCAGAGGGGGGCTGGGGGACTGATTACCTCAAATTTCCCCCTCTTTTTTTCAACTTTCGCTTTGTATTGACGATGAAGCCACTGTGTGGCGAAACGTTTCTTCAATAAAGATTCCCTATGTTGCTTAAGTGTCTTAATCTTCAAACCCTCTATCTAGACGAGAAACAATTCATCATTTGTTTTCCTTGTGTTTTTGTTCAACAGAAATCAGAAAGAAATTCCCTTTTTCCCTTTTAAGATTCCTCTGTTAATAACAAGCAGTTTTCTTTCATGTAATGTTTCCTGCCTCTTACATGCACCTTTAAATATATGAAGGTCAGGATACAGTGATCACAAGCTCCTAGAAGGAATGTATAGTCGACCTTCTTGTTGCCCCCTTAAAGACACACAAATCTTGCAAATTTATAATCTTCAATAGTTATTATGAGATTTTTGACAAGATGAAAAATATATCTGTCATAACATTTACAGATTTTCCCCTCAACATTTCCCCCAATTTGGAAATCTAATGTTTCTCAGCTATTTTCCATTATCAAATTCCTCAGTTATTGGGTTTATTTTATCTATCCCATAAGAAAAAAGAGTTATTCCATATTTGATGGTTATTGTGACATTTTGCTGGTTTATTTACTGGCTTTTTTAAATTTCGGGTACAAGTCCTGTATGCTTATTCTTTGTACTGTTCCAATCATGTAGTCTGTCATCCAGTGCAGTTAGTTTTTCCCAAATTTTGGGAAAATTTTTTTTCTGGTTTAAAAAATCTCCCCGCTAGTCTCTTACTATTAAGTAGTAGTTTCTTGGATGTATTGTCAGAAATCATTGGAATTATTCATGTCTTTTGATTACATCCGCGAATCTGACTTTGTAAAAAAAAATCAGTATTTGAGAATACAAAATTTTAAAAAAATGGTGATTAAAAAAATTTAAATTTTTTAGGCACCTCAAGTTACTTAAATATAATATCTAGTTTTAAATTTTTTTCTACCATCATCACTTATAATATCCCAATGTGAAAACTACAAAAGGTGGTATTTTTTTTAAATTTACATCAATAATTTTAAAAAAGATTTATTCACACTTAGGCAATTTATTTCAATTATTACGTTTTTTTTTTTCAGTACTTACGTTCTGTTCCTTCCAAACGAAATACAGTAAAATTATCTACGGAGCCAGCAGAAAGGTGTTGGCAGTGATGTTGGCTCCAGGGGAAAGTCTGCAACATAGAAAGAAGTAAATTTCATTCTGCAGCATTTGAAACGTATAGTGTACCCTGCAACATATGGGGGGTTTTCAAACACGGGGACCCCAAGGAAAACTCTATGAAAAAAGGGGTTTAAAAACGACAATTTGGGAAGATTGAGAAAATTGTTAAATAAATTTTTTTTTGGGAAATTTTTGCCAAAACAGTGGCTTCATCAAAAACTACAAGATTGATGGACTGAAACACGATTCCGGGGAGGGGGGCTGATTACTAAAACCCTCCCTCTCTCCTTACCCCTTTTTGCTTGTACGGGGCCGATGAAGCCTTTTGGTGGCGAAACGCTTCAATAAAGATTCCCATATTTTGGGCCAAAGCGCTCAATTTTTAAGAAAACTCAGTTAAATTGGGACAAAATGGAAACCCCTTGCAATGAAGGAACAAGATAGGCAAACCTTGCAACAAAAAAAGAAGTACAACTCACCTTGCAATTTTAGGTATAAGTAAGACAAAATTACAAAATAGTAGAAGTAATCAACATTGCAACAAAGACATACGCAAGGTGCACGGTTTTAAATTTTCAGCCCCACAAGGCATACCCTGCAACATATTGAGGGGAATTTCCAAGGACTTTGCAACTTAGGGGGAAAAATAGAACACCCTGCAACATAGGGAGAAGTAAGGCAAACCCCGCAACATAGGAAAGTAAGGACACCCTGCAACATAGGAGAAGTAAGGCACATCCTACAACATAGGAGAAGTAAGGCACAACTGCCCAAAACAGAGAAAGTAAGGCACACCCTGCAAAAATAAGGAGAAGTAAGGCACACCCTGCAACATAGGGAGAAATAAGGCACATCTTACAACATTGGGAGAAGTAAAGGCACAACCCCGAAAAATAGGGGGAAGTGGCACAACCCTGAACATGGGGGGAAGAAGGCACACTCTGCAACTTAGAAGACACTGTAAAAAAAGGGTGAGAAAGGTTGACCCGGAAAGGGGTAAGGGACACTGGAAATGGGGAAGTCAGACGCTCACTGAAGCACAGGTTAAAACAGAGGACACTTTGTAACAGAGGGAGATATAAGACATGCTCTCCAGCACAGGAAAAAAGGAAAAAAGTGGGGTGTGCTTAACAAAACAGAAAAGTGCTTTTAAAAGAGGTTGAAAAGCATGCACTGCAAATTTGGGGGGGAGGGGGGGAGGGGGGGGATGCTATTCAACACTGAAGAAGAAAGTAGTAGTTTGTAAACAAAAATTTGCGGAAATGCTCTAATATACAGGAAAAAATATGCTCTGCAAACAGGAGGATGAGAATGCTCCGATATACATATCGGGAAATTGGGCATAATCTACGACAAAAGGAGAAGGAGGGGCAGCTATGCAACACAGAAAAAAGGGGAAAGGGGCTGACATACTGGGATAAGGAGGATGTGATCTGCATTACAGGGAGAAGTAACACATAATCTGAAGATATGTGATCACTGTGCCAACCACATACTTGCTGGTAATTACCAAAAAAAGAGTGGTACCCTCCCCGGCGGTTTAAAGATCCGGGGGGTTTTAGGAAAAAAGGGGGCCCGGGAAGGGTGGCTGCAGGGTTGCATTAGAACCAAAGGAGCGTTTGTTTTACAAAATCTATATGATAAAATCTAAGTCACGAACACTCTAACATAAATGCTTTAAAAGAATAAAAAATTTAAAATAGATTTCCCCACGAAAACACAGTTTTATTTTTTTTTGTGGTTTGAAGTCAGAGTTAAAAAATCCGAACGTTTGTTTGGATCCGCCACATGCCAGCCAGATCAGACAGCAGATCCGGGGGGACCAGTGATGGTTTAGCCCAACCCATGGTGAGCGAAAACTCAAGACGTTGAACCAACTGGGCAATACACTCCTTTCAAGAATCACCACCCAGCAGAGCTAGATGTTGTAACATGACCCCAGGACACACGATGGTGCGGTGCCTTAGAGCTAATTTCATTTTTTCTCCCGTTTGGTGTACTAGCCTCCACAAGAATTTTTATAGTATTGTAACCACGAACGAGTGGTATTTAATCAATAACAACACTGCGACTAGCTAGGGAACAAACCCATGTTTTTTTCCCCGCCTCATGGTGAGAGAAAATTCACGATGCTCTAAAACACTGGACCATCAACCTACAAAGGCCAGGGATTTTCGCCCCCCAAAAAAGATAATTTTCCCCATCATTCCCCCATCACTGTTTGCCAGACATGCTTACACTACATTTAAAAAAACTGCAACATAAATTTCTTCCTTCAGAGTGCAGACACTGTACTTCCCATCCCCAGGACCCCAAGCCCGGGGCCCCCCGGGGTTTTTCCTGAACCCCATAAATGTTACCTTGCCCCCCTCCAACGGAAAGTCAAGTTTTGGGAAAACCTTTTGTTCCATTTGCTCCTACCTAACATGTTTCATACATGCTTGCTCAAGTTCCCCCCCTCGCACAAAAATTTCCCCTTTTCCCCCCCCCCAAAACCTTTTTCCAAAAGGCCAACCACTACCCTGTTTCCCCCCCACTACAGATTTAAACATTTTTAAGTTATTCTTTTTTTTTAAAATTTCCCTCTTTTATATCTCCAAACCATCTCAACAACCCCTCCACAGCCCGGGGGATAAAAATTTTTTTGGTTATCCCCCCTCCTTATCTCCAAAGTACAATTTCCCCGCATTATTTCACACCACATTTGCCCTCAGACATGACATTCCATTGCCTCCAGCCTTTCCTTTTTAAAAACATTCACAAACCATGTCTCACACCCTACAAGAGCATTGGTATAACTATACTCATACATTCCTCTTTGCTTCCATGGACAAATTTTTTGTCTTCACAGAACCATAACCCCCCCCACCCCCCTTTTTTTCCCTCATCAATCCTATGATTCACCATATCTTTCATAGACCCATTCATAAAAACCCCACCCAAAATATTTGAATACATTCACCCCCCTCAACTTTGTCCCTCAATTGATAGCCAATCTTCCGTGACGTAATTTTTTTTTTTTGTGACCCTCATCACCTTACTCTTTCTTTCCTATATTCACTTTTTTTTTCCCTTTCATACCCTACCAAGCTCATTAACCTACCCTGCAACTTCTATTGAGAACCCCCCAAAAAAGCACAGTGTCATCAGAAAAGAGCAACTGTAACAACTCCCACTTTGTGTTAGATTTTTCTTTTTTTAACCCCCCCCCTTTTCCAAACCCCCCGAGCATTTACTTCTCTTACAACTCCTCATAAATATTTTTGAACAAACAGGGTTTTACATCACACTTCCTTGTCTAAGGCCTATTTTTTCTGGGAAAAAATCCCCCTCTCTCCTAAATACTCTAACCTGAGCCTCACTATCCTCGAAAAAACCCCCACTGCTTTCAGAAACCCTTTTCCCTTATTCCATACATTTAAAAACAGGGGGCACATTGTCTCCCTACCCACCCTATCATACGCCTTTTCCAAACCCAAAAAATGCCAAAAAAATCCTTTTTTACCCTTATCTAAATACTATTCACCTATATGATTCATGTAAACACTTGGTCTACACACCCCTAAATTTTCCCCAAAGCCTCCTTTTTTTTTCATCTGCTATCCTACCCCCTCTCCTTAATTCTTTCAATAATAACTCTACCATACACTTTAACCCCCTTTTAACAGACATTCCCCAAAAATTTTTTTTTCTCTTTTTTTGTCCCCCCTTTTTTTTTTACAAAGGAAATTTTGACGCTCTCTGACAATCCCTTTTGGTACCCTTCCCCTTCCATACATTTATTAAATAATAGCACCAAATACTCCAAACAAACCCCCTTTTTTTCACTTTTTTTTTATATATATATATATATATATATATATATATATATATATATATATATACAAACACAGTTTATTATATGATCTACTCACCGATTGTGCAATAATGAGCAATTGAAGTTATTAGTGAATTTTTTTTTTCCAAAGAAAGGCGATGTCCATTTGGGAAACATCCACCAACACTGGGTTAAAGGGATTAATGAGTGGTTGTGGTGGTGATGGTATTTTTTTTAAGGAAAAGGGAGTTGTTGTTTTGGTGGTGGTGTTGTGGTAGTTGGTGTGTTGGTAGTTGATTTGGTGGTGGGGTTTTTGTAGTGGTTGGTGTGCTGGTGGTAGTTCTGAGGCCCCTGAAAATCAAATTAAAATATCATTTAAAATATTAATAATTCTAAGTGCCCCAAAGGGGGCCTTCCGTTCCCAAAAGGGGGTGATTCTCACCTCTGTTAACCCGACAAACTTCCTCTTCACACCTAACATATTTTTGCCTGTTCACCTAGACACAGTTTCTCCTGTTCACATTCACATACTTTCACCTGTTTACACCTAGACACACCCCACCTGACAACACCTGTTTTTTCCCGGTCACACTTCCTACTGTCACACCCCACACACCCACCCCTTTATCACTAATTACACTCTCACTTGTAAACCCCAAGAAAAATCCCACCTGTCCAAAACCCGGGCACACTTCGACTCATTATGCCCAGATACACTTCCAAGAACACCCCAGATATACTCCCACATGTCTATGAAGGTTCTTTTTTTTAACTCACGTGCATCCTGAATCGGTCAAGGACACAATTTTTGACCATCCGTGTAAAAAATTGGTAGTGGGGAGAAGAAGAGTATCATTGATCGGGGGTTTTTGTGAAAAAAAGACCTGCTTTTATGTCCGTACCAGTACCTGTAAGGGAGGAAGAGGGTTATTGTGAATGGCCCCGGGGGGGCTGACCAGGTTTTATGTCCGTACCGCTACCAATTAAAAAAAGAAAGTCATTATGTCCATGAATGTCATACTGACCCCACAGGGGGAAATTTTTGTGTTCCCGTGACATGAAGGTCTCAACAGGGCAACTTCCCCCGAAGTATCTGAAATGCAGAAGGGTTTTTTTAGGGGCGACGAGCGACCCCCACCGTGTATTTTCGTTGACAGTGTACCCCTATTGAAAAGTGAATGTTATTACTCAAAACTTAGCACTAATTGGCTTCCATTGAGGTCTGCAACAAAAAAAAAAATGGTGATAAAAATGGTTTCCATAAACATCCTTGGGACTGAGTAGTGGTAAGACTGGGTTGGGGTAGTCCCAAAAAAAGTGGTTACCTGAGTCGAAGATTTGGTCACTTGGGTGGGCTGAGGTTAGTTGAGCTAAACTAGTAGTCAGTTTGGTTGGAAGGGGAAGTTGGGATGGGTAGGAAAAATGGAGTTGAGAAGTGATCACTCTGATTTTTTTTTATATTAACGTTAACTGCGTTGGGGGGAGTGGTCATTTGAGTTGCAGAAGGGTCAATGGGGGTTTATTTAATATATATATATATATATATATATATATATATATATATATATATATATATATATATATATATATATATATATATATATATAGTGATGTTTTTAAGTGAGTTTTGGTACAAAAAATATAAATATTAATATCAATGTAATTAAAAAATTAGCTGAATTTCTGTAAAAGCAGTTTTTAGGAAAATTATTTTTTAATGGGGTTCGGCCGAACTGTGTGTGTGTTTGTTTATGAAATAAATCTATAAAAAAAGTTTAAACGTTTTTGAAAATATCGCTACAAGGAAGAACTCGATGAATCGATTTTTTATAAAGAATTTAAAGTGGATATTTTAAATTCTTTATAAAAAATATTTACACATTTGCTTGGAAATAAATTATGACTGGTGACGAGAAATTTACGAATGCTCCTGCTCTTTATATTTAAGTTTGTTATTTATATACTTGTTTGTTGCCCATAAGATATCTTACACGTTGCCATTGGTGAGGTTGGTGGTCCTGATCTCAAGAAAATCGAAGTAGCAGCAAGCAGCGTTGTTGCAGTAGTTATTATACCCATACAGTGTGAAGTTCTTGAAGGTAACTTGAGGATAGTAGCAGCTGGGAGCGGTGATCACATACATGCATCTTGATCCTGGTGAACACAAGTCAACACTCATCACTAACTTCTTCGTTCACCTGCATTTATATGCATATTCCTATTCATCTTTTTATATTTGTCATTGATTAGTAATTATCAAGTAATGCGAACTGCACACACACACACACACACACACATCATAAATCCATTTAAAATTAATAAAATTAAAATACATTACCTGCTGGATAATTGCCGGGAAATTTGGGAGACGTAATGACACCTGGCTGGGTAATATTCGCTGAGCAGTTGGATATATAACTACCTGCAATGAAGAAGATAGCACTTTGTTTATTCAATTTTAATTACTTGGTGTTAGTTATTAGAAGTTACCTAAAGTTAGTTGTTCTTTAGTTAATTTATTTAAGTTACTAGCATTAAATATTTATTAAATATTAGTGGTTACATGATGATGTTATCAGTAGTTAGTTATTAGTTGCAATTTTTTCGATGTTAGTTGTCCATGGTTATTTTTTCGTTGTTCATGTTACTCTGGGTTAGTTACTCGTCACGAAGAACGGAAAGGCACAATACCGTGACTGAACCAATACCGTGACTGGAACAATACCGTGACTGAAACAATACCGTGACTGGAACAATACCGTGACTGAAACAATACCGTTACTGAAACAATACGTGACTGGAACAATACCGTGACTGGAACAATACCGTGACTGAAACAATACCGTGACTGGAACAATACCGTGACTGAAACAATACCGTGACTGGAACAATACCGTGACTGGAACAATACCGTGACTGGAACAATACCGTGACTGGAACAATACCGTGACTGGAACAATACCGTGGATGGAACAATACCGTGACTGGAACAATACCGTGACTGGAACAATACCGTGACTGGAACAATACCGTGACTGGAACAATACCGTGACTGGAACAATACGTGACTGGAACAATACCGTGACTGGAACAATACCGTGACTGGAACAATACCGTGACTGGAACAATACCGTGACTGGGAAAAATACCGTGACTGAAACAATACGTGACTGAACAATACATAACCCGGACACAGGAGAGAGTAACTTAAGATGAAGTTATTTGTGTATTACCAATCATTATATACTTGTGGCTGGTAACACATGCTTACTAGTGGTCAGAAACTAGTTATTGATTACTGTTGTTAATATATTAGTGTTTAGCTACTTGTTATTGATTGCTAGTTTTTAGTTTCTGGTGCTTAATTAGTAGTGGCTGGTTACTAGCGATGGGGATATATATTCACTAATTGTTAGTTTCGCACAGAAAGTTTCTAGTGGATAGTTTCTCTAAAACATAAATTTACCCATAAACATATAAAATAGAAGGAATATGTTGTTTCTAAGTATGGGAATTTCTGATGGGAGTTGTCCTGAGAATGTAGAATGACACGTTGCATGATACAAGTGGCTTATATAAAGTGCATCATGGTAGTTGTCCTGAGAATGTAGAATGACACGTTGCATGATATAAGTGGCTTATATAAAGTGCATCATGGTAGTTGTCCTGAGAATGTAGAATGACACGTTGCATGATATAAGTGGCTTATATAAAGTGCATCATGGGAGTTGTCCTGAGAATGTAGAATGACACGTTGCATGATATAAGTGACTTATATAAAGTGCATCATGGGAGTTGTCCTGAGAATGTAGAATGACACGTTGCATGATATAAGTGCTTATATAAAGTGCATCATGGAGTTGTCCTGAGAATGTAGAATGACAGTTGCATGATATAAGTGATTATATAAAGTGCATCATGGTAGTTGTCCTGAGAATGTAGAATGACACGTTGCATGATATAAGTGGCTTATATAAAGTGCATCATGGGAGTTGTCCTGAGAATGTAGAATGACACGTTGCATGATATATGTGGCTTATATAAAGTGAATCATGGGAGTTGTCCTGAGAATGTAGAATGACAGTTGCAGGGATATAGTGCTATATAAAGTGCATCATGGGAGTTGTCCTGAGAATGTAGAATGACAGGTTGCATGATATAAGTGCTTATATAAAGTGCATCATGGATTTGTCCTGAGAATGTAGAATGACAGGTTGCATGATATAAGTGCCATATATAAAGTGCATCATGGGAGTTGTCCTGAGAATGTAGAATGACAGGTTGCATGATATAAGTGCCATATATAAAGTGCATCATGGGAGTTGTCCTGAGAATGTAGAATGACAGGTTGCATGATATAAGTGCCATATATAAAGTGCATCATGGGAGTTGTCCTGAGAATGTAGAATGACAGGTTGCATGATATAAGTGCCATAAATAAAGTGGGTCTAAATAAGGTGATGTAGATGTTAAAGCTTGACAGAAATCACAACAATGAATCTTTATTGGAAATCTCTATAAGGCAAATGGATGTTCGGAATCATTGTTTCTGCTTTAAGTGATGCAAGTGAAGGGTTTTTGATCCAGGATCCTATTATTCCACAGGTGATGCATGAACCCTTCTGGTTTTTCACTTGCTCATGAATATAATATTAAGTATAATTTGGGATGATTTAAGAAATCATCCAGCAAGCAGGTCGTGGTTGATGGCCGCTGGTAGCAAGCAGGTCACGGTTGATGGGTCGCTAGTAGCAAGCAGGTCACGGTTGATAGGCCGCTGGTAGGAAGCAGGTCGTGGTTGATGGGCCGCTGGTAGGAAGCAGGTAATCGTGGATAGCTGATAGTGAGCAGGTTTTGGATCATGGAGTAAAGATTTTGCTTGATGCGTTGCTATTAGCAAGCAGACTGTGGTTGATGGGTTGCTATTAGCAAGCAGACTGTGGTTGATGGGTTGCTATTAGCAAGCAGACTGTGGTTGATGGGTTGCTATTAGCAAGCAGACTGTGGTTGACAGGTTGCTATTAGCAAGAAGACTGTGGTTGATGGGTTGCTATTAGCAAGCAGACTGTGGTTGATGGGTTGCTATTAGCAAGCAGACTGTGGTTGATGAGTTGCTATTAGCAAGCTGACTATGGTTGATGGGTTGCTATTAGCAAGCAGACTGTGGTTGATGGGTTGCTATTAGCAAGCAGACTGTGGTTGATGGGTTGCTATTAGCAAGCAGACTGTGGTTGACAGGTTGCTATTAGCAAGAAGACTGTGGTTGATGGGTTGCTATTAGCAAGCAGACTGTGGTTGATGGGTTGCTATTAGCAAGCAGACTGTAGTTGATGAGTTGCTATTAGCAAGCTGACTATGGTTGATGGGTTGCTATTAGCAAGCAGACTGTGGTTGATTGTTGCTATTAGCAAGCAGACTGTGGTTGATGGGTTGCTATTAGCAAGCAGACTGTGGTTGATGGGTTGCTATTAGCAAGCAGACTGTGGTTGATGGGTTGCTATTAGCAAGCAGACTGTGGTTGAAGGGTCACTAGAAGTAAACAGGTGGTGGGTATTGGAAATGTTAGTGTATCTTAGAGAGAGATGGAAAATGAAGTTTGTATCTAATTCCCGCATAACAAGTGGTAAACAATGTCAGAGATGGGTGATATTACCATAAATTCCAGAAATCTTGAATTTTAAACATACATTTTGTGTCGAGAATTTAATGGTGTTCTTACCGTAATAAGAACCAGTGACGGTCTGGCAGGTGGTGCCAGTGGTACCAGGAGGACACACACACGTACAGTTGGCACCGGTGTAACCGTTGTTCAGACATGGGCTTGCGGTGAGTCCACATTTCGCTAGCCACAAGCCTGTGGATAAATGTAGTTACTAGTTCGTGTTTCATTAAACATCTTCTTACGGTGCTCTGAGGCACTTCCTGAGGAGTTGTGACCTTTCTCGTCAGTGCCAACACTTCCTGGGGAGTTGTGACCTTTCACGTCAGTGCCAACACTTACTGGGGAGTTGTGACACTTCACTTCAGCGGCAACACTTCCTGGGGAGTTGTGACCCTTCACTTCAGTGCCAACACTTCCTTACTCAAGCTACACACTAAGACAAACTTTTTAATAACAGCAGCACTCATCAGCACAGGAGTTGCATAAGACAGAAACACTCACTAAAGCTAATGTTTGTTAACAAACACAGTAACACTCACCAATACAAGTTACAAAACAAATGCAGCAACATTTACGAATACAGGAGTCACATAAACGCAGTAACACTCACGAAGACTAATGTTTTATAACCAACGAAACGAAACTCAACATCTGAAGTCTCAACACACATTAATATCCACCAATACAAGAATACCATAACACAACGACACTTACAACACAAGAGTACCATAACACAACACTCACAATACACGAGTACCATAACAAAACATTCACAACACAAGAGTGCAATAATAAAATAATAGTCACCAGCACAAGAGTATCATACAACAACAATACAAACCAACACATGAGAACAATAGCATAGCAACGTTCACCAACACAACAATATCATAAAAAAGAAAATAACCACCAACACAAAAGTACCATAACACAACAACACTCACAGGAGACAAGAATGCCAAGAAAAACTAAATGCCATAAAGGAAACTGAAAAAACAAACAAAATACTTCTTCACTTATGCCAAATCAAGCAACATCCAGTATTGGGCCTCAGCTTAGGCGGGATGGGACTTCCACAGATGACAGTCAAGAAATAAGTGAGATATTAAAGTCCCAATATGACTCAGTGTTCAGCGAGCCGCTGCCCAGACTAAGGGTCCACAATCAAAATGAATTCTTTATGAACGAAACCCAAAATTTGGTCATCTAAAAAATATCGGATATTATTCTAACTCCACAAGACTTTGAAAAGGCAATAAATGACATGCCTATGCACTCTGCCCAAGGCCCAGTCTCATAGAACTCCGTGTTCATCAAAAACTGCAAGAAGCCCATGTCGCGTGCCTTCAGCCTTCAGCATTCTATGGAGGGAGCATGGACACTGGGGTCATCCCACACTTACTAAAAACAATAGACATAGCCCCACTCAACAAGGGTGGCAGTAAAGCAATTGCAAAGAACTACAGACTGATAGCACTAACATCCCATATCTTAAAAATCTTTGAGAGGGTTCTAAGAAGCAAGATCGCCAACCACCTAGATACCCATCAATTACACAACCTAGGGCAACACGGGTTTAGAGCAGGTCGCTCCTGCCTGTCCCAGCTCCTGGACCACTATGACAGGGTCCTGGATGCTGTTGAGGATAAACAAAATACAGATGTAGTATACACAACTTTGCAAAAGCTTTCAACAAATGTGACCAAGGTGTAATAGCGCACAAAATGCGTGATAAAGGAATAACAGGAAAAGTTAACAGATGGATCTATAACTTCCTGACAAATAGAACACAAAGAGTAATAGTAAACAGAGTAAAGTCCCAGGCAGCCACGGTGAAAAGGTCTGTTCCACAAGGCACAGTACTCCCCCCATTCTATTCCTCATCCTCATTTCTGACATAGAGATGTAAGCTATAGCTCCATGTCTTCCTTTGCGGATGACACCCGGATTGCCATGGCAGTGACCTCCATTGAAGACACCACAAAACTCCAAGCGGACATCAACCAAATCTTCAAATGGGCCACTCAAAACAATATGAAGTTCAACAAGGAGAAATTTCAGCTACTCAGATATGGAAAACTTGGGGAAATAAAAAATGTATCAAGGTATACTACAAATTCTAACCATACAATAGAGCGAAAAAAAATGTGAAGGACTTGGGAGTGATAGTGTCAGAGGATTTCGCTTTTAAAGACCACAACAATGTATCTACCTCATCGGCTAGGAAAAATGATAGGATGGATAATGAGAACCTTCAAAACTAGTAACGCCAAGCCCATGATGACACTCTTCAAATCACTTGTTCTCTCTAGGCTGGAATACTGCTGTACACTAACGGCCCCCTTCAAGGCTGGCGACATTGCAGACCTGGAGAGTGTACAAAGAACTTTCACAGCACACATAAGTATGATAAAGCACCTAAATTATTGGGAACGGTTGAAGGTCCTTGATCTGTATTCCCTGGAACGCAGGCTAGAGAGATACATAATAATATACACTTGGAAGGTCCTGGAGGGATTGGTACCATACCTGAACACGAAAATCACTCCCTATGAAAGCAAAAGACTCAGCAGGAGATGCAACATTCCCCCGATGAAAATCAGGGGCACCATGAGTACAGTGAGAGACAACAGCATAAGTGTCCGTTGCCCAAGACTGTTCAACTGCCTCCCAGCATACATTAGGGGGATTACCAATAGTCCTCTGTCTGTCTTCAAGAAGGCACTGAACAGGCACCTAAAGTCAGTACCTGACCAATCGGGCTGTGGTTCGTACGTCAGTTTGCGTGCGGCCGGCAGTAACAGCCTGGTTGATCAGACCCTGATCCACCATGAGGCCTGGTCTCAGACCGAGTCACGGGGGCGTTGACCCCCGAAACCCTCTCTAGGTAAACTCCAGGTAAACACAAGAGTACTATAACACAACAACATTTACCAACACAAAAGTACCTAAACTCAAAACGTACACAAGTCCAAAACACAACACGTACACAAGTCCCAAAACACAATACGTACACAAGTCCTATAATACAAGCACACTTCCAAAAATATGAGTACCATAACACAGCAACTCTAACCAACAGTAACGCTTCATAACAAAGAAAGCAATATTCACCAAAACATATGCTACAATATCAAAGCAAAACACTCACTAATACTAGATTCCGGTAACCAACAACATTCACTAACTCAAGGATTTTATAAGAAACACATAAGCACTTACCAGTGCAGGAGCTACAAGACAAAGACAGCAACACTCAGGGAAAACAGTAGTTTAAAAACAAAGTCATAAAAGCAAATATCATATCAAATCATTGATCAAGTACTAATGTCTATTATAGCAGAGATTATATTATTTAGGTTAATTTTTAGTAAACAATAACAGCCTCAATCAACACAAAGGAACAAAAAAAGGGATCAATGCAGATCTATATACATGGAACACAAGTAAAAACCCCGATGACACACATAAACAAGTGACCCCAAGATGATAAAGGGAACTTTAGCTGTTAGTGCAACACACAAAACGTATACGATATAAAGTATAGGCAATGTCTGCCTTGATTAAAGGGAAGACTGACCTCGACCTTTATAAAGGAAGTTGTGTAAAGGTCGAGAAATTGTCCAAGCAAGCAAACCATGCAGGTCAATGTGGGCCTAAATTAATTGTCCTACACACGTCAGTGTGTAGGAGGGAGGGTAAGTTTGCACAACACACTGCTACACTGCCTTCACAGTTATAAAATACGATACAATTAAGAAAGCGACAAGAAAAAACTAAAAAATTCCTTATTTTTACTGATACCAATTATGTTCATTCCATACATCAGAATCTGCATAACACACCAATGCTGATATAATATAAACAATCAAAACACCACCACTTGCACACACACCTGGGACACCACCACTTGCACACACACCTGGAACACCACCACTTGCTAACAAACCTGGAACACCACCACTTCCACACACACCTGGAACACCACCACTTCCATACACACCTGGAACACGACCACTTGCACACACACCTGGAACACCACCACTTGCACACACACCTGGAACACCACCACTTGCCCACACACCTGGAACACCACCACTTGCTAACAAACCTGGAACACCACCACTTCCACACACACCTGGAACACCACCACTTCCATACACACCTGGAACACCACCACTTGCACCACCCTGGAAACCACCACTTGCACACACCGGGAACACCACCACTTGCACACCCCACCTGGAACACCACCAGCAACCTCTGCTCTTACAGCTCAAGATTGCAGGTAAATTACCAGTGCTAATGAGGGGTGCTGTAACAAAGACAATATCTGGCTCACCGGTGCAGTTGTACATGAGGTTGGCCCGAAGTTTGTCACGATAAGAAGGCCATCACGCTGGCCTAAGTCCCTGGGCGAATTAACAGTGCTGATGGTCAAATTCCGTTTAACGAAAAGTACTTAAACGGTGAGGACACATGAGAAATTACTAAAACCATCATTACTGTCATCAGCGTCATCTCTTTATTCATCACTATCACCATCACTATATTCATTACTGTTTACATTATTCTACCAGAATTATCACAATATTCATCAATTTCACCATCATCACTCTCAGATGCATAGTTATCACTAGTATCATCATTGTCACTATCACATAATTATCACAAACGTCACCATCCCCCTTTTTGTTGCTATTGACACCATCATCATTGTCATCATCAACAGTGTCACATCAAAATTATCATCAAAGCTTTAAAAACGATTATATTGTCATCACAATTACAATCATCATCAATATCACTGTAATTCCATCACTGTCATCAACAGAATATTTTAATCATCATTATTGTTTCCAACATATTTTCATCACCACCAGTACCACCACCATCACCATCATCACCACCAGTACCACCACCACCACTACCATCCCCCCAGTTCCACCACATCCATCATCACCACCACCAGTATCACCACCAGTTCCCCACATCCATCATCATCACCACCACCAGTATCACCACCATCATCACCAGTTCCACCATCCATCATCATCACCACCACCAGTATCACCACCACCACCACATCAACCACCAGTACCACCCCCCCACCAAGTACTACCAGCCCCCCATTATCACCAACGCACCATCACCACACCACCATCCCCAACACCCTCACCACCAATCCACCACCCCACCATCATCAAACAGTTCCACCCCTTTCCACCCTATCACCATCACCAGTTCCAAAAACACCATCACACCCAAAATACCCCATCACCCTCCCATCCCCACCCATCACCTGAACACCAACATTCCCTCACCCACAACCATCACCCACAGTATCCCACTATATCACCAAAGTTCCACCACCACCATCATCACCAACAGTACCCCATCATCACCAACAGTACCACTACCACCAGTGACTATGCCCTCGTTTTACCCGTCCCTTTCCACCTGATGTTAGTAAAAGCGCCAGCCTCCTTGCCTCTGTTCCACAAACTCCACGACTTGGGTGCTGTTACACCACTCCAAGGCCGGGGGACTATTACCTCTCTTCTGAAAAGTTCTACTGTTTCAAACAATGTCCAGAATTTGTTTTGGGATAAAGTCATTGGATGGCGAAACGTTTACAATAAAGACACCCAGATGTTGCATTGTGTCTTAATTTCAGGATGTATGTGGTAGTAGAGAGGGCTAGGCCGTCTGACAGTGCTCTATTTCCATATGATGTAGTAAGGTGATTATTAACATTGATGTTGATTTTTTTTTGATGTCAATCGAAGCCCAGGAGTTTTTTTCTTCAATTGATTTTCAGGTCAGCTATCGATTGGGTTGCAAAACTTGTCCAGTCGTTTAATAAAAACAGAACGTTTCGCCAGCAGTGAAGGTGAAGGGGGGAAAAGAATTGTGGGTTATTGGTCTTCAAGCAGTGTCGTTTTTTATTTTTCAAGGTCGTCAGTGCAGACGACTAAGAAGGAGTCTTAAGGAGAGGATAGCTGAAATTTAACCTACAAGCAGGTCTTTCAGCTGAAGCAAGGGCTAGTTTAGAGGAGTCGATAACACCATGTGAGGTTTATTTTTAAACGATGAGCAAGCATGGGGAAAGAGTAGGGGCGTTTTATAATATAATTCCCTCCCCAAGGGGATCGAGGGATACTTCTTATGTGTGGAGGACTCTGACTTGCTAGAGCGACCAGTACCACCACCACCATCATCACAAACAGTACTCCCAACACCAGTACCACCATCAGCATCACCACCACCACCACTAGTAACACCACTATTACCAGTACCACCACCATCATCACCAACAGTACCACCAACACCAGTACCACCATCACTACCACCACCATCACTACAACCACCATCACTACCACCACCATCACTACCACCACCATCACTACCACCACCATCACCAGTACCACCATCACCACCATCAGTATCACCACCACCACTAGTAACACCATCACTACCACCACCACCCAGTACCCCCCCCCACCACCATTTTCCCCCAACAGTACCACCAATACCAGTACCACCATCATACCACCACCACACATCACCACCTCCACCAGTACCACCACTACCACCACCATCAACAGTACCACCATCACCACCACCATCACCCCCCCCTCCACCACAATCGAAGTTCCACCACCACCGCCGCAAGTACCACTTAACCCCAGTAAACTAGTTATCAATGACACTACAGTGATTATCATGTTAGTACCGTCATCCCCACACGCACCTCATTCATTATTACTCCCGATATCATATAACACCGGGGTCCCATCATTACCACCACCAGTACCCCTGCCCCACAGGAAGTAAGAATAATCCCGGTCAACCTCGGGAAGCTGACCAAACTGTTTTTATGTTCTTGTCAATTTACATGTATCCCAGCTTCTCTGTCAGGAGACCCTTTCATGGAACGGTCCTCATAACTAGACACCCTGAACACACGTCACCTGCAGTTATACTACAAGTAAAGGTGTGGATTCCGAATCCTTAATCCTGGTGTGGAAAGAGACCTGTAGGTGGTTAATATTGATCATTCCACAATGAAACTGTTATTAATTTGCCCCCATATGATTTTCCCAGAACTGTTAAATGTAAAGAAAACAAGGAAGCTGTGACTTCATGCATTAGCAAGGAAAACAACATTTTGTACAATTGGGGAAAGAGCCAGATGAGAATGGGGGTGCGTGAGACTGTAGGTAGAATGAAAAGGGGAAAGTAACTGGTTGATGGGATGATGACAGAAATGTTAAAACAGGTGGGGGTATAGTTTAGGAAGATTAGTGCTTTTATTTAAAAAAAAAAAAATTGAAGAGGGGGAAAGGGACCTAAGATTGACAAAAAAAGTGCATATTTCCTCTGTATTAAGGCAAAGGTGACAAAAAAATGTGTGAAAATAATAGGGAAATAAGCCATAGAGTAACAGGTAAATAGTTGGTTGAGTAATTTCTGAAAGAATTAGAGTAAGACGGAGAGCAGGATCGCAGATGAACAAGAGGGAGGGAAGGAAGGGTAAGGGATGCGTAGACCAGGTGTTTACAGTAAACTTAAAAGGGAAAAGTATTTAGATAAGGGTAAAAAAGTTTTTTTTTAAGAATTTGGAAAAGGCATATGATAGGGTGGATAGGGGGCAATGTGGCAGATGTTGCAAGTGTATGAAATACGGTAGGTTCCTGAAAGCAGTGAAAGATTTTACGAGGATAGTGAGGCTCAGGTTAGAGACGTAGAGGAGAGGGGGATTATTTCCCCGTAAAAGTAGACTTTAGACAAGGATTTTGATGTCACCATGGTTGTTCAGTATATTTACAGATGGGGTTGTAATATAAATGAATGCTCGGGTTTGGGGAAGAGGTGGGATTAAAAGATAAAGAATCTAACACAAATGGGAGTTGTCACAGTTTCTTTTTGCTGATGACACTGTGCTTTTTTGGGGGATTCTGAATAAAGTTGCAAAAGGGTTTGGGGAATGAGTTTGGTAGGGTATGTAAAAGAAGGAAATTAAAAGTGAACATAGGAAAGAACAAGGTCATAAAGATAACAAAATATTTAGGTAATGAAAGACTGGGTGCCAGTTGGGGGGGAGAGAATATGGAGGAAGTTAATGTATTCAGATGTTTGGAAGTGGACGTGTCAGCAGATGGGTCTATGAAAGACGAGGTGAACCATAGAACTGATGATTGAAAAAATTTGGGGGTGAATGTTGGAAAAAAAGAAGGGGGGGCAGTGGAGATGTCATGTCAAGGGCAATGAGTATTACCAGAGGGCTGAGGGGGGTTGTTGATGTGGTTCGGGCATTTAGAGAGGTTGGAACGAAAAAGAATGACTTGTAGAGCGTATAAATCTGTAGTGGAAGGAAGGCGTGGAAGGGGTCATCGTAAAAAACGTTGGGGGAAGGGGGTAGAGAAGGTTTTGTGGTGGGGGGTCTCCCTTTCCCTTTTTCACTCACTCATTGACCCCTATCTCACCTATGGAATTTGTATGGGGTTCAACAATAAACCATCTCAGACCACTAATAACCCAGAAAAAAGGGTGCAGTCAGAATGTAAATTCACACCCAGACAGCATATTCCACCATATTCAAAAATCTAAACTTACTCACCATAGTGAACATCCATACTTATTCTTGTGCCTACTACATACATAAAACACTACATTGAAAAAAATAAACCCCCCACTCAAGCTTCCCCTTTCCATCCTTAAAAGGACTCATGACCATAACACAAGACACAGTACTCTTTGATTTTCCCCTCCATCCCACACTATTAAAATCTCTATAATAAAGGGGGCCAAAAAATTTAATTCATTACCAGTGAATACCAAAGGAACCCTGTCTGTACAAAAACAAGATATAAAACCACCTACTCACCCAAAACTAAATACTCAGTACTTAACCTCACCTACAAAGCTACAACATCACTCTCCTCCGCCTCAAATTATAAGTACTCACTGTGTTACCCCCCTAGCTTGATCCCCAAAAGTAAATGTCAGAGTATAATAAACTTTCATATTTCAACCTAAAAATGTTGAATAATATATATTTGATAGAGGTATAACCTATTGATAGTTAGTGTAGCCAAAACAAACTATGTTTTGTATGTCTAGTGTTAAAATCAGTAATATGTTAAGTTTAAACTCCCCGTAATACCAAGGCATGATAGTGGCTCTTTGCACTACAAATCATTAAAAACCCTCACTGTAAACAAATTTGTATATATATTTCCCTACAATATGTCAAACACATTGTAAACTTGCAAGGAAAAAAAAAATCTAAATTGAATCTGAATCTGAAGTGTGTCACGGTTGGATGGGAGTGATGGAAAAAAACAGTTTTATTGTTGACGCTGTTGGAGTGTGTTTAAAAATAACATTTATGAAGGATTCAAAGAAAGGGTTAGACGGACCTGAGTCCTGGGGGAAATAAAGTTCCTACGTTCACGGGGAAGGGTATTGATATGTTGCAGTGAATAATGAAGAAAGTGTTGTTTTTTACTTAAAAAATATATATATATATATATATATATATATATATAATATATAATTATATATGTCTTTGAATAGGTAAAGCTGGTCAATTAGCTAGAACCCATTTAAAATTAAGTCCTTTAAAAAACTTTATATGTTTAAATATATATTTTTTCATTTATGTTAATATAAAATTAATAATTTTGAAATAAAAGAATTTTAAAAAAACTTATCTAACCTTATTATAACAACCCAATTTAGATAAGTTTTCAATAATTTAATAATAAACAAAGATAATGAAATATATTTTTCGTTAGGTTCAAAATGTTTTTTGCAAAATTATTAAATTTAAAATTTTCGTTTGACTTATTCGGCAAGAATAGCTATACAATTAATATAGCTAACATCACCATCATAATAATGATCATCACCACTACTATAATAGCTAATAACTACAATTTATTATCAATCACCATCAACACCCTCAATCCCAAAACCCTTATTATAATCATCATTATTAATATTTCTCCCAACATCACCATCACCACCACCACTGACCCCACTTGCACCATGAAGAAAATGCTCCATTAATACCATAAACATTATCATCACTTGCACTATATCTTACCCGAACCATGTGCATCGGGGGAAATGTAGTCGTAAGGGACACCAATCGTTGATGTCGGTTGTGGTGTACTTGTAGAAGTTGTTAACATGCCAGGAATGATATTGAGTGATTATGTTAAAATTTTTGGCGGGTGATTGTTCATGGTAAAACCCCCAAAGGGGTGGCCAGTCTATGAGCAACTGTTCCCATCTGAGGAAAAATAGAGGGAAGGCCATGGGGTAACCCACTTTGTTAGTGACTTCCAAGAGGGAAAAAATGATTTAAAATTTTTTAATTTTTTTATATTTCAAAATATATATATATATATATATATATATATATATATATATATATATATATATATATATATATATATATAAAAAAAAAAAGAGAGAGAGAGAGAGAGAGAGAGAGAGAGAGGAGAGAGAGAGAGAGAGAGAGAGAGAGAGAGAGAGAGAGGAGGGGGAAGAGAGAGCAATTAAACCAGTGGGGCTTTAGGCTGACACGCCTGGATAACATTAGGGACGTGTTTTTTAAAAAACCTGCTGTCCATGTTCACCCATCAGTAAAATTTGTACCTGGGTGTTAGTCGACTGGAGGGGTCGCATCCTGGGACAAAACTGACCAATTTCCCAAAAAAGCTCAGCATAACAAGGGGCTTTCTATATAGTAGTATGTCATTGATGTCAACTATGGTCTGTATACCTTGTACATTTACTTGTAAAAACATAGATATTATAAAATTATTATTATTATTTTTTTTTCTTCCTTCGGGAAGGGGTGTCTGCCCCCAATTTTAAAATAATTTCCGGTTTTTTCCCTCAATGTTCATAGCTTGTCTGTGGATTGTTTTGGCCTCTGTAGGTCGCAGTTTGCTATTTACAAAAAAAATAAAAATGTAATAACTACGTTTCTGTGATAATTTCTGAGTGTCGCTTCTGATTAACTTCTATGCTTTAAAATTGATAACGCAATTATGAGTGGCATAAACATTATGTGCCTGTATTTTAAGATATTGGTCTTTTTTGAAGGTTTTAATTAGATTTCAGCTATGTACGTCCTAATTTACAATTTACATTCAACGCAACATTCAAATTCATTATTAACTTATGCCGCACTTGCACTGTTCCAGTCGCGAGCACTGAGGCACAGAACATGCTTTAAAGAACACGAGGATGTCTCCTCTGGATGGTACGGTGACCTGAAAATATCTAGATTTTTTGTATGATCAATTACGATTTGTGGTCTGAAATTGTAACTTTGAAAAAAAAATTTGCCAGACTTACTTGGTCACAACCACTACCTATGGAGATGTTTTGACCATTAGTGGGTTGGGTCCAAAAAGACCAACATCCGCTACCATAAAAGTAAATGAGATAAGGTTGGCTGGTGTTGGTAACCGGTAAACCTGATGCAGGTGTTGTCCATCCAGTGTTGCTGGCCAGCAACATGCCGTCACATTTACTGAAACAGTAAATAAAAAAATGGAAAGTGATTAATTATTTTAGAAACTTAGGCATTTTTGACATCAAAATTTAAATGATCTTCAGAAATAAAAATCCTACTTACTCATCAGAAAGTAGCTACCGCACTTACCAGTGACTCTAACCGTAATGGAAAAAAACAAGATTAATACATTATATATGTATTTAATATTCTAATTTATTTATATTTCCTTATATAATATTGTAAACTATCAATGAAAAGTTCTATTGCTTTTGTATTAGGCTACTTTTTACAACTACGTATATCTCAAATGTGAGAAAGATGAATCACACTTATGAGTGATGATTAGAGTTGTTTCACTATATGCTTCACTGCCTTGCTTATTTATTAGGTATCCTTGATGGGGCACCTTCACTGCCTTGCTTATTTATTAGGTATCCTCGATGGGACACCTTCACTGCCTTGCTTATTTATTAGGTATCCTCGATGGGCACCTTCACTGCCTTGCTTATTTATTAGGTATCCTCGATGGGCACCTTTACTGCCTTGCTTATTTATTAGGTATCCTCGATGGGGCACCTTTACTGCCTTGCTTATTTATTAGGTATCCTCGATGGGACACCTTCACTGCCTTGCTTATTTATTAGGTATCCTCGATGGGACACCTTCACTGCCTTGCTTATTTATTAGGTATCCTCGATGGGTCACCCCTTTTTTTAATTGTGGTATCCAATTCTTATTTTGTCCTCTAGTTTTACTGACCTGAGAATGTCTCATTATCTCAGCTTCATATTTAAAACACTAAGGAAGACTGAAGAATAAGACTGAAGAATAAGACTGAAGAATAAGACTGAAGAATAAGACTGAGAATAAGACTGAGAATAAGACTGAAGAATAAGACTGGAAGAATAAGACTGAAGAATAAGACTGAAGAATAAGACTGAAGAATAAGACTGGAAGAATAAGACTGGAGAATAAGACTGAGAATAAGACTGAAGAATAAGACTGAAGAATTGAAAAAAACTGGAGAAGATGAAGAAAAGATGAAGAATAAGACTGAAGAATAAGACGGGTTAAGAAAACTAAGAAAAACTGAAGAAAATAAAAAAAACACTTGTGCACCATTTGGGATTCATAACTGAGGAAATGTATCGCCATGCAGTGGCTTCATCAGTCCAATACAGAGACAAGGGTAGAAAAAGAGGATATTGAGGTAATCAGTTGGTCCGCCTGGGAACGATGTTTACAATCCTTCAGTCCATCTTGAGGAGACTCATTCAGTTATTAACATGTGCAGTTGTCGTCTTCTAAATTTTTAAATAGATCATTACTCATTTTAGTTTTAATGTAATAACTTGGAAAACTCTCGTCAGATAGAGTTGAAACTTGTCAATTTGATTATTTTTTAAAAGGATATATTTCCGGTAAAATAGCTGAGAATGAACATTGTAAACAGTTCCAGTGTAGAATGTACCGTGGCCTGGTGGCAAAAGCTCTCGCTTCACATGGTGAGGGTCTGGGTTCGATTCCCGGCGAAGGGGTGGAAATATCGGACGTGTTTCCTTACATTGGTTGTTTATGTTCACCCATCAGTAAAATGGGTACCTGGGTGTTAGTCGACTTGTGTTTGTCGCATCCTGGGGCAAAACTGACCTAAATGCTCAGCATAACAAGCGGCTTTCTATATAGTAGTAAGTCATTGATGTCAGCTATGGTCTGTATACCTTGTACATGTACTTGTAGTAAATAAAGATATTATTATATTTTATTATTAATATTATTATTATTATTTGTTGGTGTGCAGGTGTGTTGGTGTGCAGGTGTGTTGGTGTGCAGGTGTGTTGGTGTGCAGGTGTGTTGGTGTGCTCGTGTGCAGGTGTGTTTGTGCGCAGGTGTGTTGGTGCGCAGGTGTGTTGTTTTGTTGGTGTGCAGGTGTGCTGGTGTGCTGGTTTGTTGGTGTGCTGGTGTGCTGGTGTGCTGGGTGTGCTGGTGTGCTGGTTTGTGTGTGCAGGTGTGCTGGTTTGTTGGTGTCTGGTGTGCTGGTTTGTTGGTGTGCAGGTGTGCTGGTTTGTTTTGCTGGTGTGCTGTGCAGGTGTGCTGGTGTGCTGGTTTGTTGGTGTGCTGGTGTGCAGGTGTGTTGGTGTGCAGGTGTGTTGGGTGCAGGTGTGCTGGTGTGCAGGTGTGCTGGTGTGCAGGTGTGCTGGTTTGCAGGTGTGTTGGTGTGCAGGTGTGCTGTGTGCAGGTGTGCTGGGTGCAGGTGTGCTGGTGTGCAGGTGTGTTGGTGTGCAGGTGTTCTGGTGTGCAGGTGTGCTTTGCTGAACCTAAGACTGACAATGTTTTTAAGTATTAATTACCAAATTTTATTTAAGGTTTCGTTTTAAAAACTGAAGGAAATTGATTCTGATAGACATCAAACTGATTCTGATAGACATCAAACTGATTCTGATAGACATCAAACTGATTATGATAGACATCAAATTGATTCTGAAAGACATCAAACTGATTCTGATAGACATCAAACTGATTCTGATAGACATCAAACTGATTCTGATAGACATCAAACTGATTCTGATAGACATCAAACTGATTCTGATAGACATCAAACTGATTTTGATAGACATCAAACTGATTGTGATAGACATGAAACTGATTCTGATAGACATCAAACTGATTCTGATATACATCAAACTGATTCTGATAGACATCAAACTGATTCTGATAGACTTCAAACTGATTCTGATTGACATCAAACTGATTCTGATAGACATCAAACTGATTATGATAGACATCAAACTGATTCTGATAGACATCAAACTGATTCTGATAGACATCAAACTGATTCTGATAGACATCAAACGCTTAAGTTGTTGTTATTTACTTAGAGAAAGTCTTAGGGAAGTGGAGGTGACAATTTGCTAATTACATTGAACAAATAAGAAAAATGACTCAGTGTGTTTTATGCAATAATATGTGAGTTCTTAATACGATTTGTTTCAGTCAACACCAATAACTTTACAACTTCTCTGTGGATTTATACGTAAGTTAACGATGTATTTTGGGAAACTGGTCGCTGTAAGATAACTTAAGAATGCCTCGTCTGATTGGATTTAAACTTTCAAAGTTGCTGGATCATAGTGGATTGTTTGAATTAGCTTATATTTGTGAAGATGATAATTTGTTATTTTACTAAAAACTGGGATTTTAATTTTGATGGAATAACTTCTGAGTTTCTCTTCTGAATAACTTCAGATCTTCAGTTATAATTTTTAACCTCACTAGAAACTCGTTCCTCACTCTGTAATAATTCTTTATTTTTTTGGTGAAATGAG
>WNWK01010382.1:0-22500 GCA_009830355.1 Cherax destructor | reverse complement strand
TACGTTGGCCTTCTTCCATACCTCAGGTAGCTGCCCAGTTTCAAGGGATGTGTTGAATATTATGGTAAGTGGCACACTCAGTACCTCAGCTCCTTCCCGAAGAACCCACAGGGAGATATTGTCCGGACCCATCGCCTTTGAGGTATTGAGGTCACTGAGTAACTGCTTCACTTCCTCCTCAGTTGTGTGTATGCCCTCTAGCACTTGGTACATCCCTTGTTGGTGACGAACCACGTCCTGTCTACCCAGCTGCCTTCCTTCCTCCATTGTGAATACTTCCTTAAACCTCAAGTTGAGATCCTCACATACTTCTTGATCATTACTTGTGAGTTCCCCATCTTCTCTCCTCAGCCTTATCACCTGGTCCTTGACTGTTGTCTTCCTTCTGATGTGACTGTGCATCAGTTTCGGGTCGGACTTAACTTTCGATGCTATGTCATTTTCGTACTGTTTCTGGGCCTCCCTCCGTACTTGTGCATACTCGTTTCTAGCTCTTCTACTAATCTCTTTGTTTACTTGGGTTCTTTGCCTTCTGTACCGTTTCCATTCCCTGATACTCTGAGTCTTTGCCTCCCTGCACCTTTGGGTAAACCAGGGGCTCTTTCTGGCCTTCCCATTTAATCCTTTGCCTCTGGGTATAAACCGTTCCTCTGCCTCCTTGCACTTTGCCCCTACGTATTCCATCATTTCATTTATTGTCAGTCCTTCCATTTCCCTTTCCCACTGAACGTCCTGCAGGAAAATTTTCATGCCCGTGTAGTTTCCTCTTTTAAAGTCTGGTTTGTCTCTATCGGTACTGTTTTCCCTCTCCACCTGTAGCTCTACAATGTACTCAAAGCTAAGCACCATATGGTCACTGGCTCCCAGGGGGCTCTCGTGCGTTATGTCTTCAATATCTGAGCTGTTCAGGGTGAATACAAGGTCCAGTCTTGCTGGTTCATCTTCTCCTCTCTCTCTGGTCGTGTCCCTGACATGTTGGTGCATCAGGTTTTCCAGTACCACGTCCATCATCTTGGCTCTCCAAGTTTCTGGACCCCCACGTGGTTCATGGTTCTCCCAGTCGATCTCCCTGTGGTTGAAATCCCCCATGACCAGTAGCTTCGCTCTGCTCATGTGTGCTTTTCTTGCCACCTCCGCCAGGGTGTCCACCATCGCTCTGTTGTTCTCATCGTATTCTTCTCCTGGCCTCCTGCAGTTCTGTGGTGGGTTATACATCACTGCAATGACTATCTTATGCTCCCCAGACTGGATGGTACCTACTATGAAGTCCCGTTCTCTACCCACGTCCACTCCTACCATTTCCTCGAATCTCCAACGGTGCCTTACAAGCAGTGCGACCCCTCCTCCCCCCCTGCTCCTCCTATCTTTCCTCAGGATCTGATATCCCTGTGGGAAGATTGCATCTGTTACTGTCTCATTTAGTTTAGTTTCTGTGACCGCTATGATGTCTGGGGATGCCTCATCTATTCTTTCATTCCACTCTTCATACTTATTCGTAATTCCATCCGCGTTTGTGTACCAAACCTTCAACCTTGTTTCCAATACTGTGTGTGTGTGTGTGTGTGTGTGTGTGTTTGTGTAAGGGAAACTTTCATTAGATAGGAGTGGTGGAAGTATGTATGAATGGTTGTGTTAGGTGACGAGTGTCTCTCTGACCGGGGGTGTTAGGTGACGAGTGTCTCTCTGACCGGTGGTGTTAGGTGACGAGTGTCTCTCTGACCGGTGGTGTTAGGTGACGAGTCTCTCTGACCGGTGGTGTTAGGTGACGAGTGTCTCTCTGATCGGTGGTGTTATGTGACGAGTGTCTCTCTGACCGGTGGTGTTAGGTGACGAGTGTCTCTCTGACCGGTGGTCAGTCACTTGACTTGCGGCTCCCATCAAATTTGTAAGTATTCGTTCCACTCCTGTTTAATGTATTATAGGTTTGGGTTAATTTGTTTTTCAGTAAGAGCTTCACTCTTAAGTATTTATCCTGCAATTTCTTTGTCTTGATTTGGACTTACGTAGTGTAACGTCATTTAATCCTCACTATTTCTTTTAAATGCCGTACGCCTATCATGTGATTGATTTCTTGAGTTGTGAATAATTTTGTATTTCGGTATTTTAGCCTTGATTGTCAGCTCAGGTCATCCGACACAGGTGAGATAAGACAGGCAGCAGAGATCTTGACAAAATCTGAGTATCAATCTGGCATCTCTACCTACACTGGTCCCCCTTCCACACATAACCGACCGCCCAGTCAGTAGTCTTCTCCAAGTTATAACTCCACCAGCGTTTCATGGTGGTTCTTTACTGGCGACTCAACTGCTTAACAAGTGTAGTTGTGGTCAGAGGATCACAATACCTCTGTCAGAATCTCTACTCGTGTTGGGGTCACTGTCTACTCAGTGTCTCAACAATCACGTCACTTGTGACCCCATCCCCCCATCGTCATCAACAACGGATCAGCGTTCTGAACCACGATACAGAGCTACGTGTCCAGAACATCGGTACGACACCATTCTTAATTACGTATTGTGTACACATTAGATTTGAATCACTAATTATTTATATATTTCATTTATATTTTCTTTGCTTTAAGTAGGATTAATTTCATGTTTAAGTGTTTTATATTTACTATTTTTTTTCTTATTCATAAAATTGTTTATTTTATTATGAAATAAGGGATTTTTTATATCTTTTAATTTCCATAAGAAGGATCCATCCTTATCAAATACTCTTTGAGGGTCTGATTGGACTGCTGAACCTTCACTGTGTGTGTACTCACCTAATTGTAGTTGCAGTGGACGAGACAGCTCCTGGCCCCGCCTCTTCGCTGTCCGCTACTGGGTCTCTGCTCTCCCTGCTCCATGAGCTTTATCATACCTTGTCTTAAAACTATGTATGGTTCCCGCCTCCACTATATCGTTCGCTAAACTATTCCACTTCCTAACTACTCTATGGCTGAAGAATTGCTTCCTAACATCCCTTTGACTCATCTGAGTCTTCAGCTTCCAGTCGTGTCCCCTTGTTTCTGTGTTCCCTCTCTGGAACATCCTGTCACTATCTACCTTGTCTATTCCCCGCAGTATTTTGTATGTCGTTATCATGTCTCCTCTAACCCTTCTGTCCTCCAGTGTTGTTAGTTCTATTTCCCTCAACCTTTCTTCATAGGGCAGTCCCCTGAGTTGTAGAACTAGCCTTGTCGCAAACCTTTGCACTTTCTCTAATTTCTTGACATGCTTGACCAGGTGTGGGTTCCAGACTGGTGCTGCATACTCTAGTATGGGCCTGACGTACACGGTGTACAGTGTCTTGAACGATTCCTTGTTAAGATAACGGAACGCTAATCTTAGGTTTGCCAGTCGTCCATATGCTGCCGCGTTTATCTGGTTGATGTGTGTTTCCGGAGACGTGCTTGACGTTATACTCACCCCAAGGTCTTTCTCCTTTGATGAGGTTTGTAGCCTTTGTCCACCTAGCCTGTATTCTGTCAGCGGTCTTCTTTGCCCTTTTCCGATCTTCATGACTTTGCATTTGGTGGGGTTAAATACGAGAAGCCAATTGCTAGACCAGATGTCAAGCTTGTCCAGGTCTCTTTAAAGTCCTGCTTGGTCCTCATCCGATTTGATTCTCCTCATTAATTTCACATCATCTGCGAAAAGAGACACTTCTGAGTCTATCCCGTCTGTCATGTCATTCACATATACCAAGAATAGCAGTGGTCCTAGGACTGACCCCTGCGGTACACCGCTTGTCAAAGGCGCCCTCTGTGATACCTCATCACGCACCATGACCCGTTGTTGTCTCCCTGTGAGGTATTCCCTGATCCATTCCAGTGCCCTTTCTGTTATACACGCTTGGTCTTCCAACTTCTTTACTAATCTCATGTGAGGAACTGTGTCAAAGGCCTTCCTGCAGTCCAGGAAAATTCAGTCAACCCACCCTTCTCTCTCTTGCCTTACCTCTGTTACTTTATCATAGAACTCCAGGAGGTTTTTTACACAGGATTTGCTTTCCCTGAATCCGTGCTGTCTGGCGTTGATTATTCTGTTCTGCTCCAGATGCTCCACCATTTTTTTCCTGATGATTTTCTCCAAGACATTGCACACTGTACACGTAAGTGACACCGGTCTGTAGTTTAGTGCCTCTTTTCTGTCTTTTTTTTTTAAAGTTGGGGACTACGTTAGCCTTTTTCCATATCTCAGGTAGCTGCCCAGTTTCAAGGGATGTGTTGAATATTATGGTAAGTGGCACACTCAGAACCTCAGCTCCTTCCCGAAGGACCCACGGGGAGATATTGTCCGGACCCATCGCCTTTGAGGTATCAAGGTCACTGAGTAACTGCTTCACCTTCCCCTCAGATGTGTGGATGCCCTCCAGCCATCGATACATCCCTTGTTGGTGACGCACCCCGTCCTGTGTGTGTGTGTGCTTAACTATTTGTATATACCTAATTGTGGTTGCAGGGGTCGATTCATAGCTCCTGGCCCGTATGTTTGTGTGTGTGTGTATGTATGAATGTGTATGTGTTTTTGAAGCTCATAATTGTCAATTCATAAGTTATCAAACTCCCAGATGTTTGTTAACAAACATACCTCATTCATGATGATTGGTCGTGGCGGGGTGCCTGCATCCTAAAAGGGTGAAAATCAATAAATATAATTAACTTGAATTTTTGTATAGACGCTCACACACACACACACACACACACACAGTCTCGACCCCTGCAACCACAATTAGGTGAGTACAATTAGATGAGTACACACACACACACACACACACACACTGTCTGTTTGCAGACGATGTTAAGTCAATGAAGAGAATTAAGTCAGAGGAGGATAAGGCAGGACTACAGATGGATCTGGAAAGGCTGCAGGCCTGGTCCAGCAACTGGTTCCTGGAGTTCAACCCCACCAAGTCATGAAGATATGGGAAGGGCAAAGAAGATCGCAGACGGAGTACAGTCTAGGGGACCAGAGACTACAAACCTCACTCAAGGAAAAGGATCTTAGGGTGAGTATAACACCGGGCACATCTCCTGAGGTGCACATCAACCAAATAACTGCTGCAGCATATGGGCGCCTAACAAACATAAGAACAGCATTCCGACATGCTTATAAGGAATCATTCAGGACCCTGTACACTGTGTACGTTAGGCCCATATTGGAGTATGCAGCGCCAGTTTGGAACCCACACCTAGCCAAGCACATAAGGAAACTAGAGAAAGTGCAAAAGTTTGCAAGAAGACTAATCCCGGAGCTAAGGGGTATGTCCTACTAGGAGAGGTTAAGGGAAATTGACAAAACGACAGTGGAGGAGGGGGGATATGATAACGAGAGGGAGGATATGATAACGACATATAAAATACTGAGAGGAATCGACAAGGTGGACATAGACAGGGTGTTCCAGAGATGGGACACAGCAACAAGGGGACACAGATAGAAGTTGAAGACTCAGATGAAACAGAGATATTAGGAAGTATTTCTTCTGTCACAGAGTTCTGAGGAAGTGGAATAGCCTGGGAAGTGATGAAGTGGAAGCAGGATCCATACATAACTTTAAGATGAAGTATGATCAAGCTCATGGAGCAGGAAGAGTGACCTAGTAGCGGACAGTGAAGAGGCGGGGCCAAGAGCTGTGACTCGACCCCAGAAACCACAACTAGGTAAGTACACACAGAGTAATAGGCATGTGCCAAGGACAAAATGGTAACTAACTCATTTACATACACACACATAACTAACATACACGCTAGCATATACAACAGGACATGTACCTAGGACAAAATGGTAACTAATACACACATAGAGGAGCTGTGACTTGACCCCTTCAATAACAACTAGGTGAGTACACACACACACATCCTAAGGGATCTCAAAATCATGGAAGTCAATAAACTCTGTTTAATGTGTTTGGTGATTGGAATAGTAATATATGTATGCACATACATGTGTTATTTGTCTTGACTGAAACACACAAAGGTGGCAAACCTGTAAGACCAGTCATAAGTTACGAAGGTTCTGTAAACTATAGATTATCTATAAACCCCAACTGTGGGGAACCGTGTCTTCTCATGTTAGCAATGATGTTGATCTCATTGATAAACCTCTAGGGTTTAATATGTCTGATGAATTCAAACTCATTAGTTTTGATATTACTTCGTTGTTTAGTAAAGTATCAATAGATGACCTGTTAGGTTTCCTTCCACAAGACCTTCCAAAATATGAACTTCCTTTAAACACTAATACAATTACGTATTTATTTGAATAAATTGTGCTTTCTACTTACCATGGGTAATCCTTCGACAGTTTAATACCGAGTATAAGCTTCAGAATTTGTTGGTTTTAAAATATAATGAAAATTTCTCTCACTTCCCACAAACTATTAATTACTTTAATGTTAAAGTTGTCTTTAAATATGACAACACCGTGGAACAAAAATTAATTTAAAATTCTCCCAAAGAATCTGTAGATTGTGTAGACTCCATCCCTTTTAAAAGTTGAGTGTGTGTGTGTGTGTGTGTGTGTGTGTGTGTCTGGGTACTCACCTATTTGTGGTTGCAGGGGTCGAGTCATAGCTCCTGGCCCCGCCTCTTCGATGATCGCTACCAGGTCCTCTCTCTCCCTGCTGAATGAGCTTTATCAAACCTCGTCTTAAACTATGTATTGTTCCTGCCTCCACTACGTCGCTTTCTAGGCTATTCCACTTCCTGACAACTCTATGACTGAAGAAATACTTCCTAAAATCCCTTTGGCTCATCAGAGTCTTTAACTTCCAATTGTGACCCCTTGTTTCTGTGTCCCATCTCAGGAACATCCTGTCTTTGTCCACCTTGTCAATTCCTCGCAGTATTTATATGTTGTTATCATGTCTTCCCTGACCCTCCTTAATCTTTCTTCGTAGGACAATCCCCTTAGCTCTGGGACTAGTCTCGTTGCAAACCTTTGCACTTTCTCTAATTTCTTGACGTGCTTGACCAGGTGTGGATTCCAAACTGGTGCTGCATACTCCAACATGGGCCTGACGTACACGGTGCACAGAGTTTTGAACGATTAGTTGCTGAGGTATTGGAACTCTATGCTTAGGTTTGCCAGACGCCCGTATGATGAAGCAGTTATCTGGTTGATGTGCGCCTCAGGAGATGTGCTCGGTATTATGCTCACCTCAAAGATCTTTTTCCATGAGTTAGATTTTCAGTTTTTGGCCACCTAGACTATACTCTGTCTGAGGCCTTCTATGCCCTTTCCCGATCTTCATGACTTTGCATTTGGCAGGGTTAAATTCAAGGAGCCAGTTGCTGGACCAGGCTTGTAGCCTGTCCAGGTCTCTTTGTAGTCCTTCCTGATCCTCGACCGATTTAATTCCCATTAACTTCACATCATCAGCAAACAGGGACACTTCTGAGTCTATCCCTTCTGTTATGTCATTCTCATATACCAAAAACAGCACAGGTTCTGTGAAACACCACTCGTCACTGGTGCCCACTCTGACACCTTGTCACGTACCATGACTCGTTGTTGCCTCCCTTTCAGGTATTCTCTGATCCATTGCAGTGCCTTTCCTGTTATGCTTTTGCATTAACCTCTTGTGGGGAACTGTGTCGAGGACCTTCTTGCACTCCAAGAAAATGCAGTCTATCCACTCTTCTCTCTGGTGTCTTCCATTACCTTGTCATAAAACTCCAGTAGGTTTGTGCCACAGGATTTTCCTTCCCTGAAACCGTGCTGGTTGTCGTTTATAAGCTTGTGTCTTTCTAGGTGCTCCACCACTCTCATCCTGATAATCTTCTCCCTGACTTTGCATACTATACACGTCAGTGACACAGGTCTGTAGTTTAATGCCTCGTGTCTGTCTCCTTTCTTAAAAATTTTGACTACATTTGCCATCTTCCACGCCTCAGGTTGTTGTCCAGTTTCAATGGATGTGTTCAAGATTTTTGTTAGTGGCACACACAGCATCTATTCTCCTTCTCTAAGGACCCACTGAAATGTTGTCCGGTCCCACAGCCTTTGAGGTATCAAGTTCAGATAGAAGCTTCTTCACCTCCTCCTCGGTTGTTTGTATTTCATCCAACACTTGTTGGTATATCCCTTGTTGGTGTACCTCCCTGTTCTGATTTCCTGGTGTCCTTCCTGTCTCCACTGTAAATGCTTCTTTAAGTCTCATGTTGAGCTCCTCACATACTGCTTGGTCGTTTCTTGTGAACTCCTCCCCACCTTCCTTCCTCAGCTTGATTACCTGGTCCTTGACTGTTGTTTTTCTCCTGATGTGGCTATACAACAGCTTCAGGTCAGACTTGACTTTTGATGTTACGTCATTTTCGTATTGTCACTGAGCCTCCCTTCATATCTGTGCTTATTCGTTTCCGGCTCTTCGGCTAATCTCTTTATTTCCTTTGTCTTCTGTACTTTTTCCATTCTCTAGTGCACTTAGTTTTTTAATCCCAACACTTTTGGGTGAACCGAGAACTCGCTCTGGTCTTCCCATTATTTCTGTTTCCCTTGGGAACAAACCTCTCCTTTGACTCCTTGCATTTTGTTGTCACGTAGTTCATCATTTCTTTTACTAGTTTTCCTGCCAATTCTCTTTCCCACTGAACGTCTTGCAGGAAGTTCCTCATGCCTGTGTAGTGCCCTCTTCTTGTAGTTTGGTTTGTCCCGTTCTATCCTGCTACCCTCTCCACTTGTAATTCTACTATGTATTCAGAGTCCAGACCCACGTGATCACTATCTCCAAGGGGCCTTTCATATGTGATGTCCTCAATGTCCGAGCTACTCAGGGTGAACACGAGGTGCAGTCTTGCTGGTTCATTATTCCCTCTCTCTCTGTTAGTGTCCCTAACAAGTTGATGCATGAGGTTTTCCAGGACCACATCCCTCATCTTGGCTCTCCATGTTTTGGGACCCCCAGTTATTGGTGATTGAAATCATCCTTAACTAGTAACTTTGCTCTACCCATGTGAGCTCTTCTGGCCACCTCGACTAGTATTCTTCACTTGGCCTCCTGCAGTTCTGTGGTGGGTTGTACATCACTGCAATTATCACCTTATGGCTCCCAGACTGGATTGTTCCTACTGTGTAGTCCCTTTCGCCCATTCCATCTATTTCTTCGATATCCTCAAATCCCCACCGGTTTTTAATAAGCAGTGCAACTCCTCCTTCCCTTCTGCTCCCTCTATCGTTTTTCAGGATTTGATGTCTGAGTGAAAAGATTACATCTGTTATCCTGGTGAGTTTCGTTTCTGTGAGTGCTATTATGTCTGGGGATGTCTCCTCGATTCTTTTATGCCACATTTATTTGTTATTCTGTCTGTATTTGTATACCAAACCTTCAACTTCTTTTTTTAAACTGTGGTCTGGGGGTACGTTGGGGTTGGGGAAGCGAAAGACCTTATGAGGAACTATGGGTTGTTGCTATGAAGGTGAAGTTTGTAATGAGGTGGGTGGGGTCATTTAGTATGGCATGTGTGTTTAGAGTTAGAATGTTTGGATGCATTGGGGTTGTCTTGGTTGGGGGGATTCTGTAGGTGGTTGTGAGGGAAATTGAACTTCCTCCTGAGTCTGGGATCTCTCCATCTCCATCTTTGCCTCTCTTTCCTTCTTTCGTCTCTGTACCCTCTCTCAATTTCTGACTTTCTTCTCGTGTTCTGTCGCTGTCGAGATACACCCTCCTGTACGCCGACATGTCTCTTAGTCGTGCTTTCTCCTGCAGGATCCTGTTTCGAGCTGATTCTGCCTTGAAAATCACTTTGAACTGGCCGGTTTCTTCCTCTTGCAAATGCCCCTATTCTCAGAAAATTTGCCAGCTGGGTCATGTCATCTTCTAATAATGATTTCATGATGCATTCAATTGCTTTTTTCTCCACTTGTCTTGGGTGTGTGTGTTTGTGTACTCACCTATTGGTGGTTCCAGGGGTCTATTCATAGCTCCTGGCCCTGCTTCACTGGTCGCTACTAGGTCCTGTCTCTTCCTTTCCAGACTATTCCACTTCCTGACAACAGTGTGAGAATTAATACATCCTAACATTCCTTTGACTTTCTGACTTCCAATTGTAACCCCTTGTTTGTGTCACATCTCTGGAACATCCTTCGTGCGTATGTGTGTGTGTGTGTGTGTGTGTGTGTCATCCTAAAAAGGAGAAAATAAGTAAACAAACCTAACTTGAAATTACGCACACATACACAAAGAAACACGTATTGTTTTATATATATTATATATATATATATATATATATATATATATATATATATATATATATATATATATATATATATATATATATATTATATATTTTTTTTTCAAACGTCGGCCTTTTCCCACCGAAGAGGTGGCCCAAAGAAAAAGAAAGTTTCTTTACATTTAGTAATATAAAAGAGAGGTTACTAGCCTTGCACCCGGATTTTAGTCGCCTCACGACGTTGTAAGAGAAGTGGTGTTAAGAGTGGTGTTAAAGATAAAGAATCTAACACATAGTGGGAGTTTTCACAGTTGCTCTTTGCTAATGACACTGTGCCTTTGGGAGATTCTGAAGAGAAGTTGGAGAGGTTGGTGGATGAGTTTGGTAGGGTATGTAAAAGAAGAAAATTAAAAGTGAATATAGGAAAGAGTAAGGTGATGAGGATAACAAAAAGATTAGGTGAAAAAAGATTGGATATCAGATTTGAGAGAGAGAGAGTATGGAGGAGGTGAATGTATTCAGATATTTAGGAGTGGACATGTCAGCAGATGGGTCTATGAAAGATGAGGTGAATCATATAATTGATGAGGGGAAAAGCGTGAGTGGTACACTTAGGAGTCTGTAGAGAGAAAGAACTTTGTCCATGGAAGCAAAGAGGGGAATGTATGAGAGTATAGTTATACCAATACTCTTATATGGGTGTGAAGCATGGGTGGTGAATGTTGCAACAAGAAGGCTGCAGTCAGTAGATGTCATGCCTGAGGACAATGGGTGGTGTGCATATAATGCAGAATATTCGTAGTTTGGAAATTAGGAGAAGGTGTGGGAATTCTAAAACTATTATCCAGAGGGCTGAGAAGAGGCTGTTAAGGTGGTTCGGACATGTAGAGAGGCAGGAACAAAATATAATGACTTCGAGAGTGTATAAATCTGTAGTGAAGGGAAGGCGAGGTAGGGGTCGGCCTAGGAAAGGTTGGAGGGAGGGGGTAAAGGAGGTTTTGTGTGCGAGTGGCTTGGACTTCTAGCAAGCATGCATGAGCGTATTTGATAGGAGTGAATTAGACAAATGGATTTTAATACTTGATGTGCTGTTGGAGTGTGAGCAAAGTAATGTTTATGAAGGGATTCAGGGAAACTGGCAGGTGGGACTTGAGTCCTGGAGATGGGAAGTACAGTGCCGGCACTCTGAAGGAGGGGTGTTAATGTTGCAGTTTTATAACTGTAGTGTAAGCGCACCTCTGGCAAGACAGTGATGATGAAAGTTTTTCTTTTTCGGGTCGCCCTGCCTTGGTGGGAAAGATCCGATGTGTTAATAAACAAAAATGTATTAAAGATGGGAAGATACATTGGGATTCGGAGAGAGTATACCTAGAGAGGGTTTCGGGGGGTTAACGACTCTGCGGCCAGGTCTGAGACCACGTCTTGTGAGTGTGTATAGTTCCTTTATAAAATGGAAAAAGAGACAAAAAAGACTGTAAAAATTATAGGCGAATAAGTTTATTGAGTGTACCAGGTAAAGTGTATGGTAGGGTTATTATTGAAAGAATTAGAGGTAAGACAGAGAGTAGGATTGCAGATGAGCAAGGAGGCTTTAGAATGGGTAGGGGATGTGTAGGTCAAGTGTTTACATTGAAGCATACACATGAACAGTATTTTGATAAAGGTGGGGAAGTTTTCATTGCATTTATGGATTTAGAAAAGGCAATGATAAGGTGGATAGGGAAGCAATGTGGCAGATGGTGTAGTGTATAATAATAATAATAATAATAATAATAATAATAATAATAATAATAATAATAATAATAATAATAATAATAATAATAATAATAATAAAAATAAAAATAATAATAATAATATATTTATTTAATACAAGTACTTGTACATGGTATATAAGCCTAGCTGACATCAATGACATACTACTGTATAGAAAAACCGATGTTATGCAGAGCATTTCGGGCAAATTACGTCCTTGTCCCAGGATGCGACCCACACCAGTCGACTAACTTCTAGGTACCATTTTAATGATAGGTGAACAAAGACAACCGATGTAAAGAAATACTCCCAATGTTTCTAGTCGCGCTGGGAATCGAGCGCAGACCCTCGCCGTGTGAAGCGAGAGCTTTAGAGGTCAGGCCACGGGGCACACAATAGGTAGTAAGTTACTAAATCCTGCAGAGTTTTTATAAGGATAGTGAGGCTCAGGTTAGGGTGTGTAAGAGAGAGGGTGATTACTTCCCAATAAAAGTAGATCTTAGAGATGCGTAATGTCACCATGGGTATTTAACATATTTATTGATGGAGTTGTAAAAAAAGTAAATGCTGGGGTGTTGGGGAGATTGGTGTGATTTAAATTATGGGTAATCAAATGCAAAATGGGAGTTGACACAGTTACTTTCTGCTTTGGGGATTCTAAAGAAAAATTGCGTAGGTTAATGGACGAGTTTGGGAGAGTGTAAAGGTAGAAAGTTGAGACAAAAACGTTACCCATAAAACAAACCTAGTTGGATGAATCTTATTGTAGCCAGCTCGCCCAGTGGCTGATGCGTCGGCCTGAAGATTTACGACACGCCGCGAGTTCAAGCCCCACCCGTGGTATGGTTTCTCTGCTTTTCATATTAATGTTAATTCTTTCAATAATAACTCTACCATAAACTTTACCAGATATATTCAACAGGCTTATTCCCTATAATTTTTGTACTCTCCCATGTCCCCTTTACCTTTATTTAAAAGTACTATACAACTGTTCAGCACTGGACAGGCACCTAAAGTCAGTACCTGACCAGCTGGGCTGTGGGTCGTACGTCAGTTTGCATGCGGCCAGCAGTAACAGCCTGGTCCACTACGAGGCCTGATCTCAGACCGGGCTGCGGGGGCGTTGACCCCAAAACCCTGTCCAGGTATACCCAGAGATTCTAGATACATTCTTCTCTCATACATTTATTATACAAAAGCACCAACCATTCCAAAACTATATTCCCAACTATTTTTAACATTTCAATTTTGATCCCGTCGATCCCATCTGCTTTACCCGCTTTCATTTTACCCACTGTGTCATGCACCTTCTCCCACACTCACATCTGATTCTTCCTCACTCTTACAAGATGTTACACCTCCCTGGCCAGTACACGAAATCACAGCTTCTCTTTCTTCATAAACATTTCAGTTCATCAAAACATTCCCTCCATCTTCCCGATACCTTTAACTCTCCATCTATTAACTCTCCTCTCCTATTTTTAACTGTCAACTTCCTTCCTTCCCAGGCTTTCTTAACTTATTAATCTCACTCCAAAACTTTTCTTCTCGGTAATATTTATTGATAACATCTCACACACTCTCTCATTTGCTATTTTACATTCCTTCACCACTCTCTTTTTGTCCATATACTCCTTTCTTCTTATATCACTTTTCTTTGTAAAAACCTCTCAAATGCTATTTTTTCTCTCTCATTTTACCTCATCATTCCACCAATCGCTCTTCTTCCCTCCCTCACCCACTTTCTTGTGAATACACACCATACCTCTTCGACCTTATTGCCTATGCTCTCACTAGCCAATCTTTCTACCAATAGTTGTTTATATCTTGCCCTAAACGCCTCCTCCTTTAAACCTTTGCTTCATGATTACATTCTCCTTGTATCCTATTTACCTTTTACTCTCACAGAGTAATAATAATTTTCTTCATTCCATCAGTATGCGCCATTAATTTGAGCACCTTTTTTATTCTACTTACAAAACTAGAGTAAAATACCTGAGATCACGTGACTTACCACTTGTGGTGAAACACAAGTGACTATATCCCCAAAATTCGCTATTTGTGGATAACGTATTAGAATACGAGTGACTATTGGCGCAGTACTAACTACTTGCTGGTAATACTAGTTATTACTACTACGAGACTGCTCACCTGGATGTAATTCTCTAGAATAAGTGACTACTGCCTCAATAGTATCCCCTTAGTGGTAACACAAGTTACTACCCTCAGGATTTGACACATGTTGATAACATGTGAGCACAAGTGACTGCTCCCACAAGACTGGCAACATCAGGATAAAATACCTCAACAACAAGTTACTACTGACTGAAGGCAGGTAACGTTAAAATACCATTCCTGAGCACCAGTGGCTTCTGTCACAAGGTAGGCCACAGGAGGATAATATACCTGAACACCGGTGACAACTGTCAAAACACTGGCAACATGAGGATAACTTACTTGAGCACAAGTGACGACTGTCATAAGACAGGCCACTGCCAAACGCAAACACACCCTCGAGACCATGCTGGAGCAGCAAACGGTGTGAGATGTCTGTTTCCTTGCAGCTTATATACTCACAATCCTCCCCTCTCTCAAGCCTACCCCTCCCCGTCCCCCTTTCCCCACTCCACCTGTTATAACATCCGCCAGAATGACTCCAGTTATCAACTTTCTTTTATATATACATAAGAATGTTTTTGAGTATACATTTAAGGTATATAATGAAAAAGAAATGTTCATAATGACTATAATTATATATGGAATACAACAAGTTATTCATCATTTCCAAATATTAGACGCTGGGTCACAAAAGCAGATACTTTTGCAGCTAGAGATTATTTTTCCATTTACTGATAGGGTAAAATAATCATTATGTGAAAAATATCCACGACTGATATCGTTCACCTCTACTGAACATACGTCTTGTGTCACTCCTTAATGACACCAACTTAAAAAAAATTTCTGACTCTTTAATATGATCAATCTGCTTAATTTTATTTCTGTGGTATATATATATATATATATATATATATATATATATATATATATATATATATATATATATATATATATATATATATATATAGAAAATTTAAGAGATACATTGTTGATATAAAGATGGCATATACAATACACGAGTGTGAGAGATACATGTCTAGTACATATTGTTACATGTTTGTCATTGATTTTAATGCGAAATTCTCATCCAGCTCCTCCAAACTGGGGCGCGTGCCCAGAATACAGCATGCATTACCCCTCTGAACAGCAGCGCTGAGTCGCTGGAACAGAAAAATAGCTGCCCTGGGATCCCTATTTACCCTGTTGAGTCTTTTGCCCAGCTCCTTGAGGAACTTAGATGCACTCTCTCCCCATGAGCCAAGCGTCTCCGAGCCTATGGGAACAAACATATAATGATGGGCAAGTTCTCCATATTTTCTCGACTTCTGGGACTCCCTGAAGGTGGCAGCTGCCCCTCCTTCCTCCCTGGTGTATTGGAGATAGGTATATATCTGTTTACCCCTCAATAAACATGACATCCTGAAATCTACCCTGCCGTCTGTCCAAGCTTGATGGGTGACACCATCTGGACGCTTTTGGCTGCCATCAGATCTGCATAGTTGGGGTGGTTCCCTTTCTGCTGGGCATCCGGCTTTTGTGAGGCTCCTCTTGATAATGTTATTAACCTCTTCATGTCTTTCAATCTTTCCCTCGGATTTACGACACACAAGACCATGGTACCGGAATCGGTCTGTTGCTTCAGTGCCACAAATACACCTGTGTTCGGCGAGAATAGGGGCGGCAAGTCGAAGGGCAACACCAATGTGGATGGTCTGTGGGTCGAGGCGTGTGCCAAGGCTGGAGTTGGGAACAGCCAAAAGAAAGTCCCCTGCATGATGAGCTCTCACTGCAAGAAGGCGAGCTCTATCCTTCCCTGACACACTCTGAAGCATTGCTGAGGCTATATTCTATACTATTGGGCCATTCCAGTGCGAATGTTTGTAGTTGTTGGGGGGAGCAGGCCTGGTTTCAGAGCCTGTTAGATTATCCCAGATCCTGGCTCCATCAACGAACTTTTGTTGGTCATGGATTCCAATCGTGTCCCTAAGATGTTCAGGGAGAATTGCTTCTACAAGCCCTCTGGATGCAATGCATGCAGACAGGAAAGCAGGTAGAGCAATCTGAGATGACTTGCGGACACCAGTGCCTCCTAGTCTGACTGGGAGTGTAGCTTGGTCCCACTGCCCATCTTCTAGAGTAAGGTTAAGTACTTTAGTAAAGATCTGCCTCAGGATACTGTCATATTCGTGCAGTATAGGGTTATCATATGAAGGAGCACATCTTAGGAAATATGTCAACCTGGGCAGACTCAAGCATTTTGTGAGAAGGTACAAGGCATCATGGGTGTCAAGATTGCCTATTCGTTGTTCCATTCTCCTCAATTCTTCCAGTTTCTTCCTGAGAATTGTGTCAATGGCATCGCTTACCAGAGGTGCACCAAGCAAGACCCTATTAGTAGGGGCAATGACTGTTGCTCCTGGTAGTTTTGATATCACTGCATCTATCACTTGTTGATTGACTGAGATGATTTCACACATATACATACATATATATATATATATACATGAAACTCGCTTCCATATACTCTCAGGAGTATCTAAGAGAGTTAGGGATAAGGAAGGGGTAGCAATAATGTTGAAGGATCAGTTATGGAGAGAGAAGAGGGAATATAAATGTGTAAATTCAAGGGTTATGTGGATCAAAATAAGGGTCGGATGTGAAAAGTGGGTCATAATGAGTGTGTATACACCTGGAGAAGAGAGGAGTGTAGAGGAGTAGAGGAGAGAGAGAGATTTTGCGAGATGTTAAGAGAGTGTTTAGGAACCTTTGAGCCAAGTGAGAGAGTAATCGTTTTAGGGGACCTAAATGCTAAAGTAGGAGAAGCGTATAGAGAGGGTGTGGTAGGTAATTTGGGGTACCAGGAGTAAATGATAATGGGGAACATTTGATTGAACTTTGTTTGGTTTAGTTATAGGTAACACATATTTTAAGAAAAGGAGGATAAATAAGTATATAAGATATGATGTTGGGTTTAATGACAGTAGTTTGTTGGACTACATATTTTTTGATAAAAGACTGTAGGGTAGATTTCAGGATGTCATGTTTATTGAGGGGTAAACAGATATATCAAATCAATTTTTAGTTGTAGCTACAGTGAGAGTAAAAGGTAGATGGGATACAAGGAGAATGGAAAGAGCAAGTAAGAGAAAAGTGAAGATTCGTAAACTAAAGGAGAAGTCAGTTAGGGTAAGATATAAAAAACTGTTGGAGGACAGATGGGCTAGTGAGAGTATAGGTAGTGGGGTAGCCTCAATAATATAGTGTTAGAGTGTTCAACAGAAGTTTGTGGTTATAGGAAAGTGGGTGCGGGAGGGAAGCAGAGCGATTTGTGGAATATTGATGTAAAGAGAGTAGTAAGAGAGAAAAAGTTAACATATGAGAGGTTTTCACAAAATAGAAGTGATGCAAGGAGGGAGGAGTAAATGGAGAGAAAAAGAGAGGTTAAGAAAGTGGAGAAGCAATGTAAAAAGAGAGCAAATGAGAGGGTGGGTGAGATGTTATCAACAATTTTATTTTAAAATAAGAAATTTTTTTGGACTGAGATTAACAAGTTGAGAAAGCCTAGGGAAAGAATGGATTTGTCAGTAAAAAATAGGAGAGGAGAGTTATTAAATGGAGAGTTAGAGGTATCAGGAAGATGGGCAGAATATTTTGAGGAATTGTTAAATGATGATGAAGATAGAGAAGCTGTGATTTTGTGTATAGGGAAAAGAAGAATAACATCTTATAGGAGGGAGGAAGAACCAGTTGTGAGTGTGGGGCAGTGGGTAGAATGAAAGGGGGTAAAGCAGCTGGGATTGACGAGATGAAGATAGAAATATTTAATAAACTCTTTACCGGGCAGGACCGTTAAAAAACAGTCCTGAAAGCATTGTTTTTGCGCATCTAGGTTCCTGTTCTCTATTTCTGACCAATCACAATCCTTCTGCGAGTCGCTCCAGCTGCGTGAGACTGGCGTCAGCTCGCTTCCCATTGGTTGAGAGACCAAAATGTAAACACTTCTAGCTTGGCGTCACCCAGAGCCGGATTTTTACTCTCCTTCCACTCATATACACTGTGATTATAATCTCTATAATGTCGGTAAGTACTTATTGTTGTGTCCAGTGTAAATGAATAGTTTAGGCATATTTTGAGATATATATCAAGAGTTAGATATGTATAATATGAGTGTACCATGCAATTTAAAAAAGTGCAACAAAAAATGACCGTAAAAAAACGATCCAGCCAGTCAGAGCCACATTTTAAATTTCAGTAAATAAATATTTATATAAAAAGTTCTAGTGCATATATGAATTCTGTAGTGGTCTGGGTGTGTACAGAGCATTCTTATTGTCATTCCAGATCAATGAGAAATTGTTCTATGGTGAATCCTCCCAAGAGAAGTCCAAATATCTCTGCATTTTGGAGGAAAGTGACTCAAATCCATAGCTAGATAACCTGGAATTACTTGACAGTGGTGATGAATACTTGCCACCGGGTGCACAGGTGTCAAGTGATGATGAGGAGGAAGATAGGCCATCCAAAAACCTAAATCAGCCAAGAAAAAGAAAGGTATTGTGATCGAGGAGTTCCTGATGAAGAAGATCTCCATGATGAGCTTGCTGTTCAAGCTGAGGCTGCATGGAAGAAGGAAGACATCACTAATGACTCTTTGAGTGTATACCAACATGAAAAGCCTCTTGCAATTAAGTGTCCATTTGTTTATTTTAGCCAGTTTTTTACCCCAATTATGATAGACAGCATGACATATCAAACTAATTTGTATGCCAAGCAAAAAAACATAGATACTACTTTTGTAACTGATTGTGAAGAAATAATCCAGTTCATAGGTATTCTGTTGTTTATGGGTATTTGTTCATACCCATCCCTAGATGATTATTGGGCAAGTTCAACTAAGACAATCCAGGTTGCAGAAGTCATGTCATCTAAGAGGTTTAGGTTGCTTAGGCGTACAGTTCATTTCAATGATAACACCCACAAGCATAAGGACAGATTCCACAAAATAAGGCCTCTTTACACTGCACTAACTAATGCTTGCTTGCAAGTTGCAGCTACACCCAGGCAGTCTATTGATGAAGTAATGGTTGGTTTCAAGGGTAAAACTGCTGGAAACCTCAGGCATTATATCAAAACTAAACCAAACAAATGGGGTTACAAATTATTTTGTCGTGCAAGTGAAGATGGAATCATACATTATATAATCATGTATGAAGGCAAAACGACTTTTGAAAACCATCCAATAAAGCTGCCAGATGAAGAAAGTAAACTACCAATAAGTTCAAAGATTGTTCTAGTACTTGCAACAACTCTCATCAAAAGAAAGACATCAGCAATCTGTGCTGACAATTTATTTTCAAGTCTACCTTTGGTCAAGGTACTAAGAGACAAGTATAACTGCAGGTACACTGGAACAGTACGTGAAAATAGATGTGGTAAGCCAGAACTGATGCCTGTCAAACAAATGGAAAAGAACATAGTGCCCAGGGGCACTTTTGACTTCAAAACCAATGATGGTATCCTTGTTGTAAGGTGGAAGGACAACAAAGCTGTGACTTTAGTGACAAATGATGTGGGAGTGGAACCTGTGACTCTTATTCAAAGATATAACAAGGAATCTAAGACTAAAGACAATTTCCAGTGCCCTGCAGTCATCAAGAACTATAATGCACACATGGGAGGTATTGACAAAAGTAATATGTTGGTACATATGTACAAAACACCAATGAAATCTAAACGTTAGTACATGCGGCTGTTTGCCTATGTTATTGATCTTTCTGTTGTGAATGTATGGCTTCTTTACTGCCGTGATTGTCGGTCACTAAAAGCCAAATACATGCCACTGAAGCAATTCAGGCTTGAAGTCTCTGTCACTGCAAGATCCAAAGGACAAAAGTATGGACGCAGCAACATAAGATCAAGTCCAAGACCTTCAACAAGTACTTCCAGTGCTAATAGTGATGATGGTTTGCTAGCCTTGCAATTGCCATCTCCAGTGCAGTACCAACGTGCAGCTAGGCAGTGTGAGGACGGATAAAATGTTAGCTCACTGGCCATCAAAAGGAAAGATATTGTCATGCAAGTATTGTAGCACAAAGAAACTTCATGTCACAACCTCATTTTTCTGTCCAGTATGCAAAGTTAACCTATGCATCAAGAAGGAAACAAATTGCTTCATAGCCTTTCATTCTAGTAATTAGTTATCTATAATGATTGTTCTTACTCAGGGAATTCTGGAATATGGGACTTGAAAGTTTTATCACTTTGCAATGTGTGCATCTTTCTTTTTGGTTCATGTTTATATTTTTTCTATACTTACAAATTACTTTTAAACAAGTTCCATTTATGTTTTTGATATTGTCTATTAGTATAATAAAATAGAAAAATACTTATTTGGTGTTTCATTAACAATTGCAAATTTGTAACATTCAGAATTTGACACCCTTTACCGGGCGGGACAGTTAAAAAACGGTCCTCGAATATTGGCAATTGCTCGAAAAGTTATTTTTAGAATTTCAATTATACATTTCGAAATTATCATTTTCCAGGGAGTACCCAGTGAAGGGTTTAAGGCAGGTGGGGATATAATTTTGGAATGATTAGTGTTTTTATTTAATAAACGTATGGAAGAGGGTAAGATACCTAGGGATTGGCAGAGAGCATGCATAGTTCCTTTGTATAAACTCAAAGGGGACAAAAAAGAGTGTAAAAATTATAGAGGAATAATTCTGAGTATACCTGGCAAAGTGTATGATAGAGTTATTATTGAAAGAATTAAGAGTAAGACGGAGAGTAGGATAGCAGATGAACAAGGGGGCTTTAGGAAGGATAGAGGGTGTGTAGACCAAGTGTTTGCAGTGAAACATATAAGTGAACAGTATTTAAATAAGGGTAAAGAGGTATATGTGGCATTTATGGATTTGGAAAAGGTTCACTGAACTAGAGCACACAAGCCTGTCCTAGATGAGTGAACACCATCCTTGGCATACAAGTCGTTTCTGCCACAGAATTGTTCTCAGTTATCGATGACTGGTGCTGCATTATCCTTACACAGTATTTGTACAACCATTAGTTAATTGCTCTGAACAGCTATTTATTTCTAACACCCCTTCTAGACAATATGCTTCATATAACAGGGGGCCCTCCCTTCTTCCTAATTATGTCTAATGCTGTCTTAAACCTGCTAACTAAATACTCACTTCTACGTCTGCCATCATCGTTGGCTCATATCTTGTTAGGAGGAACCTAGTTGTCACCAGGAGTGTACTTAAGTGTAATTAAGATGACTGGCATAATATGAGAGGTAAACAATTTTAACGAAAAATTTCTGATTCTTCCTTTTTTTTGGCAGTACGGTTGTCTGCTGGCTGCGGTTCCCAGGCACCTTCTTTTTTTTGGGGGGTCTACTTCGCTTGCCAGGGTCATCTGTAGGTCTGAGATTTGCACGTTCAATTTGGTTCTTGTTTATTTTAGCTTAGTAAGTCATTCTTTTTTTTCGTGTTGCCAGGAGAGCCTAGGTTCCCACTTCTTCCTGAACTCCTTCTTTCCACGTATGTATCTTAATGCTGTACCTAATTTTTTATTAGTGTGGTTAGTGTTTCTTGTGCTTTCAGTTATTATAGGGTGTGCAATTATTTATCTCCATTTGTTAGTTATCCTAGGTGACAATTATTGCCGTAACATAATATTGATAATTCGCCACCCATTTACGGTGTCCTGTGGCCTGGTGGCTAAAGCTCTCGCTTTATATGGCAAGTCTCCTTGTTCGATTCCCAGCGAGGGTAGAAACATTGGAAGTGTTTCTTTACACTGGTTGTCTATGTTCACCCATCAGTAAAATGGGTTCCTGGGTGTTAGTTGACTGGTGTGGGTCGCATCCTGGGGCAAAACTGACTTAATTTCCCCGAAATGTTCTGCATAACAAGCGGTTCCTATATATATATATATATATATATATATATATATATATATATATATATATATATATATATATATATATATATATATATATATATATATATATATATATATATATATATATATATATATATATATATATATATATATTATATATATTATATATATTATTATATATATATAGTAGTATATATATATATTTCAAGTAATATGTTATGACTATGTAGTGTATAGTCACACTTATGTGTTAGTAGTCACTATATATTGACCTATAAATTGTGTGTAAGTCACGGTAACTTTCAGTAGTGGAGATTCTGTGGTTGAAAATATTGAAAATATCAGAGAGAAGACATTGAACTAATAGCCTCGCACCTGTACCTCATGATATATTTATACAACGTTGGTTCAAAAATGTTTTTAACATTTCATCAGTGATTGACACTAACATTACTATTTCAAATTTATCCAGCTATACCCTTTGAAAATATTAGAAATTTCTACGCTGTCAAAATCTCGCCATCTATACCAACATACGTGAGTGGATTAACTAATGAGTC